>JAYDYQ010002443.1:17500-18853 GCA_034814905.1 Penstemon davidsonii | reverse complement strand
TACCTCGATCGTTAGATAGAATTCCAACAAGTCGACTACGTGTCAAAAATGATTCAACGCACGATTTATCTCGCTATGCCTTCGAGCGCTACTACGGGAGACGAACATTGCCGTTAATCGATCAGGGCCGCTATGGCTCAAGATACAAAACGATGCTACGTATCACCCGCTTGAGCACCCTCCAACACGTCGAGGGAAATCACACGCCAAATCAATCCCAACAACATCCGAAAGAATTCCGAGGGACATACGAAATAAAACCGAGGGACATTTTTCCGAGGTACATTGACATGGTAGCATCGGGCCCATGTCCTAGTCCACGTTCGAGCAAACGCCCGATCATTTCTAGGACATGGTCCAAGTGTTGCCCATGCAATGCACCGTTGGTCGGATTGGACACTGCACCCTCGCCGGAGGAAGGCGAAGAAGGGAGTCAAATGCCTATCGGCACTCATTGCCTTACCCAACGTCCCCCGACGGGGGTGCGAGTGCCAAGCCTAAGTGGAAAACAACCCACACCGAGAGAAAAACCAACTTTTTTTTTGCCGCCACCGCCCCGCCACCGGAGCCGCCGTGGGCGCCGCCGCCGCCACCATCGGCCGAACACCGGATGCCGGTCGGCACCCGATGCCCAAGCCGGGTGGCCAAAGGGAGGGTCAGGGCCGAGCCCTGGGGGGGTTACCCTTGCCCGTCGTGCCTTGCCCATCCAACCACACCTCCCCCCCTATAGTAGTTAAATAAGCATTTTTCCTCCCGTGGGGACTAGACATTGAAAGGCTGGGGAATTACCACTTTTTGAAACTGAACTTGTTTATTTTTTTTAGAATTTTGTAGATTTTTGTTTTGAATGAAATTTTGCATGGTGCTTTGTTTAAGCAATATAAACAACTTGGCCTTGACAAATAATTTTTTTCAGTCCGAATTATTTTTTTTTTATTTTTTTTTTATTTTTCATGTGTCGAGCCCCGGGAGCCCGGGGTGCCCAGGGCTCGGCAGCCTGGGAGGCCATGGGCGCACGGGCTCGGCAGCCTGGGCATCCTGGGCGCGCGAGCTCGGCAGCCCTGGGCAGCCAGGGCTCGGCAGCCTGGGCATCCTGGGCGCACGAGCTCGGCAGCCCTGGGCATCCTGGGCTCGGCAGCCTGGGAGGCCATGGGCGCACGGGCTCGGCAGCCCTGGGCAGCCCGGGGCGCACGAGCTCGGCTGCCTGGGAGGCCCTGGGCGCATGAGCTCGGCAGCCTGGGAGGCCATGCGCGCACGGGCTCGGCAGCCCGGGAGGCCATGGGCGCACGGGCTCGGCAGCCCGGGGCGCACGAGCTCGGCTGCCTGGGAGGCCCTGGGCGCATGAGCTCGGCA
>JAYDYQ010002443.1:7500-10000 GCA_034814905.1 Penstemon davidsonii | reverse complement strand
TTATTAGAGATCATAATATTGATATTATTGGAGTTCTAGAAACAAAGCTAAACCCGGGTATTTTACGGCGTATCTTGGCTAGTAGTTTTAATGGTTGGCATCATATTCACAATTTTGGTAACAACAACTCGGGAAGGATTTTGGTGCTCTTTGATCCTTCTAAGGTTAAAGTGGAACCGGTGGACATCTCGCCTCAAGTGATCCATTGCGTTGCCACATGTAAGGTAACTTCTAATATTTTACATATTAGCTTTGTTTATGGTTATAATTCTATTGTTGGACGTCGGCCTCTTTGGGATAATCTTATTGAATATGGGACTACTTTGTTGAATCCGTGGATCTTGCTTGGAGACTTTAATTGTGTCCGTAACTTTGATGAAAGAGTTAATGGGGCGGATGTCACCCATTATCAAATTAAAGACTTTGTGGATTGTTGTGATAATCTTGCCATCTCGGATCTCCAATATACGGGGTTGAATCTCACTTGGACAAATGGCACGGTGTGGTCCAAGTTAGATAGAGTTATGGGAAATCATGCGTGGCATCTTGCAAATCTAAATAGTGCTGTACATTTCTTGCCTTCGGGATGCCTCTCGGATCACTCTCCGTGTATTGTTTCGATTTTGCAACATAATACGTCGACGAACAGGCCCTTTAAGTTCTTTAATATGTGGGCAGATCATGATGACTTTCTTGCTACGGTTCAACTTGGTTGGAATCAAACCATCAGGGGCACTGCCCAGTTCTCTTTGTGCCGGAAGCTCAAAGTCTTGAAAGGGCCTTTCAAGCAGCTCAATCAAAAGAGTTTCTCGCATATTTCTGTTCGCTTGGAGAATGCTAATGTGCAACTTAAACAAGCTCAAGTTCAGCTCCAATCTCAGCCGGCAGATCCGGTGCTCAAGAACTTGGTCTTGGAGCTTAAGAAACGGGTTCTTTTTCTGTCCAATGCGGAGTTGAGCTTCCTTTCCCAGCAGGCCAAGTGTTCGTACATCAAAAATATGGACAAGTGCTCTAAATTCTTTCATGCTTTGGTCAAGCGGAACACTAAATCCCGTCATATTGCTGCAATTTGCAAAGAAGATGGAGAATTCACCTCATCTTCTTCTCAAGTTGCTGAGGAGTTTATCCGGTATTATGAGCTTTTGTTGGGGACTTCAAGGCATTGTCAACCTATTGATCCGATGGTTTTGCAAAGTGGTCCGAGGATTCCCTCGGAAATGGCTAATTCTCTCGTTGTTGATGTTTCTAATGAAGAAATCAAGGCGGCCTTGTTCGGTATTGGCAATGAGAAAGCTCCGGGACCTGATGGTTATACGGCTCTCTTCTTCAAGAGGGCTTGGACTACGGTGGGTGAGCAGTTTTGTGGTGCGGTGAAGGAGTTTTTCGATTCAGGTGCCCTCCTTAAGCAAATTAATCATACAATTATTGCTTTGGTTCCCAAATCTGCCCATGCTAGCTCTGTTGGTGACTTTCGGCCTATAGCATGTTGTAACGTCACTTATAAGGTTATTTCGAAGATTATTGCTTCCCGTCTTTCACCAACTCTTGCAGGGATTATTGATCAAGCTCAATCGGGTTTTGTTCAGGGGCGTAGTATGATTGAGAACATTCATCTTGTTCAAGAGATCCTTAGAAAGTATAATAGGAAGAGAGTCTCTCCTAGATGCCTTATTAAGGTTGATCTCAAGAAGGCGTATGACTCGGTTGATTGGGGGTTCCTTGAAGCGGTGTTGCTTGGTCTCCATTTTCCAACACGCTTTATTGCTTGGATTATGCAATGTGTTACCACAGCCTCTTATTCCATTGCTTTGAATGGTGGTATATGCGGAATGTTCAAGGGCAAGAAGGGGCTTCGTCAAGGTGATCCTTTATCCCCTTTCCTTTTTGTGATTTGCCTTGAATATTTATCTAGACATTTGAGATTGAATACCGAGGGCACCGAGTTTAATTTCCACCCGAGATGTGGGCACTTGAGAATTACTCATGTTGCATATGCGGATGATCTTATGCTTATGGCGAGGGGGGACCCTATCTCGGTTCAAATTCTAATGGATGGTCTTGCGGACTTTAGCTCGAAGTCAGGGTTGTTTGCTAACAACTTGAAATCCAGCATCTACACAGCGGGTATTTATGGCAGCGATCTGGAGGCGATACAGACCTCTACGGGTATTCCCTTGGGTACTTTGCCGTTTCGTTATTTGGGCATACCGATGGCAGCTCAAAAACTTCCAATTGTTCACTTTGCACCTTTTGTGGACAAGATAGCTGCCTACATTAATACATGGACATCTTCATCATTAACGTATGCGGGCAGGGCTGAACTTATCCGATCCGTCTTGCAAGGAGTGGACTGTTTTTGGCTTTCTATTTTCCCAATCCCAGCGGAAATTATTAAGCGTATCATCCGTTTATGTCGGTGTTTCCTGTGGAACAAGCATCATGTGCCTATTTCTTGGAAAAATTGTTGCCTTCCTAAAGCCGAAGGGGGACTTGGATTTCG
>JAYDYQ010002441.1:0-21185 GCA_034814905.1 Penstemon davidsonii | reverse complement strand
GAAAAAATCGGTTCGGTTCGATTTAACCAAAATTTATCTACTTATAATTTACAAAAAATAATTAACAATCCTTAAATTATAAATTAGAAATAAAAAATTCTAAAATCCATAAAATTAAATGGACTGACCCAATTGGATTACTCAATAAACAATTTCGATTTTTCAATTTGGTTCGATTCAAATATTGAGTAATCCAAATCCCGATGATAACTCAATATTTGAACAATTTATGTAATCAAAATAAATAGAGAATTTAAGAAAACAAACATTAAATTTAATACTAAAGATCATTAAACATGAACTAAATAGTTAACAGTTCTCAAATCATAAACTAAACAACAAAAAGTTCTAGAATCCATAAAGTTAAATGGACTCATCCCGATTGAATAACTCAATATTTGAACAATTTCAATTTTCGATTTGAACAAAAAATTTGATTTTCGAATCGATTCGATTTTCAGAAAATTAAAATTATTCAAATCTGAAAATCGAAAATAACTGAATAATTTCGGTTCGATTTGGTACGATTGATTAACCGAACCGTGAATAGCCTAGAAATGTTAATCGCTCTCCCAAACTTTAAAAAGTCACATGGATAAAATATTACATGGATTTCTTTATTTTCTTATGAAAATAAACCCAAGAAATATCAACTAATAGACCAATAAGTTAGATTTACACCAGTCTTTCTTTTTTTAGCAAAATAGTGATTATATAGACAAATATATTTTTATCACTAGTTAAGTACAAATAATTTTTAAGTAATAAATACAAAGAATAATCACTAACAATACATACAATTATTAGTTAAAAACCTATACTTTAGGTGAAGTTCAAACTCATGACCTTTAGGTTAAGCGAATTACTCCTAGATATTTTTTTGTTCAATTTATACCATATATCAGAAATTTGGCAACTTATAGAAAGAGAATGAAGTAAAATATTGGTCCTATATAGAGTACTTCAAACATTATTCATTTGATGAAAATGAAAGAAAATGTAAAAGTATGAGAAAAATAAAAGAACAAGGATCATCAATTCAACCAAAGGAAGAGGGAATGTAGCATAGCATTCCTCGTTTATCAGAATTCAGACACCTGATAAGACTTCACACTGTTTAATTAATTCCTACAATCTAGCAATTTGCATTATCCCCATAGTGTCCTTGTCCAAAACACATAATTACTTATACAACAGAATGTACAACACCTGAAAAGCATCGCACCGCATGAACCGCAGGAATCTCACTTCAGAAAACCCATGGGGTCCATATTTAATCGCGCATGCCCTCATCGAGATTGGGACTCGATCGGACGGTGAGGAGGTGGACTCTGTGACACCGGGCTAGTGACTCTAGCACAGATAACAAGGGCCTTGGGACTAAAATTCGCCGCAATGCGGGCGATTTTTTCATCAATTCGGTACTATCAATTGTCAATACAGTTTCTTCTCTTTGCTTCCAATACCATTGACCGTAGGCCACGTGTCAGTCATGCAGATGTTGATATATTGATCCAATGGTTCTAGAGTTGCGGGAAATTCTTGGTCATAGCCCAGCATAAGTTGCTACGATTTTTGGTAATGTGGTTGGTTTTCTCCTTCAAAAAATAAAAGAAAAGATTTGGAGAGTGCAAAATTATTAGTAAATCAAATGCTAGATAAATTGATCAACGAAATACAACAATTTTAATTTGTTTAGATGCGCGCTAAATGTAGGTGTTATATTTATTGAAATACGGATGAATCAAACTAATTGATATACAATCCAAGTGTGTTTGATTTTAAATCGTTATTTTTTATTTTTTTTACTAAATTTGAACATTATTTATTTTGTTTGTTTGATGGATTTTGAAGTTCAATCAAGATTTGATCGATTAAATAAAAATAAATCAATATAAAAATTTCAAATGTTGCTAGTGTTTGATTTAATTAAAAAAAATTGAACTCAGATTTTTAAGAATCAAATTAAATTCAAATACATATTCAATAAAAATATCATATAAATTTAACAATATATCATATTTTAATTACTTAACATACCCACCATACCAGTATAAAGAACTACTCAATTCCAAACCCCAAAAAGTAATATATGGTCCAACAATATCATGGTAAATAATATATTTATAAAAATACCATAAGATCAAGGACCAGGAATTAATTTCATGTTCAATCAAAATATGTTGCTCCAATACACACGTCTTAAAGTGAAAATTATTATTGGGTAAAATGGAATTTCTTCTTTTAGAGTAACATAGATGATAGATCCATTTTAGGAATAAATACATTGTCTCATATGTCATGAAATATCTTCTTTTGCTATATGAAGGCTAATATTGATCATAGAATGTTCCTATTATTTGGTTAAAAACTAGAATAGACTTGCAATTAATTATATGTTACGCAAAGACTTGATTTGGGATGAAAACCCTATTGGTGAAAACTGAAAAGTGCAATTAGTGGTCCACCATGTATTACACCATTATGCCATAATTTTAAGATTAAAAAATGATAAAGCTACCTCAAATGAAAAACGTTCCAAAATTACATAATTTTAGAAAAAAGTTGCAACCCTATAAATTAAGGCAGAAGAGTTTTTTCTTTTCTTTTTATTTCAATTCCTTCATTAAATGAAAAGGGTGAGTCCATAGTCAAATTAGAAAATCTCAGTGCACCAATAATATGGCATGCATGATGAATTATTATTAAGATTTTGGTCAATTCCAATAATGTTCATGGTCGAAACTCGAAAAAAGAAATTGATTTGTCATTCATTATAAGGTATTAGTGCTGCTAATCTGTTTTCCTCAAGTAAGAAAATATATAAAATACAAAGGGCATGTTTGTTTGGCATCTTCAAAAAAAAAAAAATCGTGTTTAAGAAAAGTAAGACAAACAATATTTCTATTTTGTTGGAATAAATTTATCCTCTCTCAATTTTTCCAAATTAATCTCCTAAAAGTCAAACAAGCAATAATTTTCTTAACTTTAAAAAAAATCTAGGTAAACTTTACTTTGATTTGACATAAAGTAATTTATCTCTTACACAAATTATCTTACATAACAAATATGATTTGACATAAAGTTTTACACATCATACACCTAGAATATATAAACTCTTCCAAAAAAAGTTACACCACCTTATTCCCCAAACCACTCTCCCAAAATTCAAATAAACAACATTACGCAAATTGAGATTATTTTACAAATCCCAACTACTCTTCCAGATGCCAAACAACCGGTTCAAATCTGTAGTTCCGTTCCACCTTGAAGTGATTATGAATTAGGTAATAATGGATAAAGAGAAGATTTCAACCAAAGCAATCAAATTATGCAGCATGTTTTGAACCCCATTGACTATGGCACTCCATAAAGGTTGTTCTATGGTATGTTTGTTAGCCTTTTCTTTCTTTTGACATTTACATTAGCCTGATATACCATATTAATAGTTTTCTTTTTGGGAACAATATTAAGTCAAATTAAGAAAAAATGAAAGTTTTTGACACTTTTATATTTGATTGAAGTATACTTTCACAGAAAAGCACAGTATAACGAGTAGGCCACGAGGATAAATTGCCGACCATGATTTAAAAATCTATGTTTGACAAGTATCAATATTTTATTTTTTAGTTTCTAGAATTAATTAATGAAATTCATACCATTCTAGCTAATAATTTTCATTTAATTGACATATGGCCACACTTTAAAATCTTTTATGAAATTTCAAAAAATAAATAAAACTCAGATGAAGTCTATTCATAGATATATGATGAATTAACATTGATAAAATTTTGTACTACTTGAACCATTAAAGTTAAGGTTATTTTTAAAGCAACTGAGTGGTGTGAGAGGGGGACCAATTAAGTTTATGATGCCCACTGTCGTTTTAATATCGACATTGAGGAATAATGAAATGATTAAGATTATCATTGTCATTATACGTACACATAATAATAGAATTTCATTAGGACAATCAAAGAAGAAGGAAAAAAGACCAGATAATAGGAAAAGGCGAAAGAAAAGAGAAAACGAAGTGGGCCCACGTATTATAATTGAAAGTGAAAGAACCAAAATCAGGCGTGGCCAAAAGAGAGAAATATTGAACAGAGTTCACTGTAGGGGTGAAAGGGGACATATTCTTGATTGTAAGAGAATTTCAATTTGTCCATTTTGTAAAAATGTGGGCCAAGAAACGTAGCTGCTTTATGGGCCTTTTGGAATTTAATAAAAATAGTGAAAAGGAAATCATCTTTTTTGTTTCCCACTTCCACCACTGTCATTAGTGACTAGCCACATTTTGAGCTGTCAATAGGTTCGTTTATTCAATAAAGAGATTTATTTGAGATATGATACGATTAAAAAAGTCATATTTTTTAAAAATAAAAGGAGCTAATTCATAGTTAGTGTGATTCTATTTATTAAAATTCTTAAATTTTAAATAAATTAAGGATTTGTAAATATTACAAATATAAATATGATTATTATTGTTTTTTATGGCCGTAATTAATATACATATTCATTTGTATTCTTGTTTTATTCTTTAAATCTCACCTAACAATGTATAATCAACGCCCTCTTTTTTAAAAAAAAAAACACTTTATTAAATATAAGCAATGACAGTGGAGTAAACTCTGAATGGTGGAGATTTTATTGGATTTTTGTCCAAAATCCAACCAAACTTATATTAGTTGGATTTAATCACAAAATTTGAAAATTTGGTAGGATTGGAATCTGAATTGGAAAAGATCCACTCTAAATTCGACCCACTCGAGGCCTTTGATTATGTGTCAGCCCAAATACATGACCCAAATTATCTTTAAAAATTAAGGTTTTTGCATGGGCTTGAGCCCATGAAATAACAAATTAAAAAAGAAAATAATTATGTTCCAATCAGGAAGTATCATCTTTCCAAATTCCTAATGAAAAACCTAAATTTTGATTGTATCTCCATTAATGGACGGACTGAAAGAATGCGGAGCAAAGTTGGTGATAATCCGCATTCTTCGAAGGCGAAATGTGCATAAAATGCTATTCTCTGTGAACCTCAGTTCGATGCTCTTTACGTAAAGTTCAAATGCCAGTTTTTCTTTCTCTGCTCATCAATGATAAATTTCGCTACAGTATTGAAAGGTTTTAATATCAGGATTTATTATATTTGACTGCATTTATTGAGTGCATAATTTTAGGATTTATTATATTTGCTGTAATGATCGTGTTTGCTCGTCCTTATATATATAGTGAGACTTTAGAAGCAAATATATTGGCGTATGATCCGCATATTCTAGTGATTTGACATAGATTCTACCTGGAATTCATCCGTTTTGGGCTTCAAATCGAAGGCTAGGTTGTTGCTTTTGTTTTAGCTTTTAGGTAATTATACTTTTGGTATATAAAGTGCTAGCTAATGTGTGCTTACATGATTCTCTCTGCTTTTTGTTTAGTCTTTTTTAAAATCACTTCACATGGCTCTGATCTTGCTTTCTCTTCCGCTTTTATAGCAGTTCAGAACATTCGCGACAAATTCAAACGTAAATGTGCAAGTATCTTTTATCTTGTAAGTTGATGGATTGGGTAATGTTGTGTTTGAGGAGTTTAAGTTAGTGTTAGCATGTGGCCATTCTGCTTAAATGTGGAAAATTAGTATATGTAAACCAATTTTGTAAGAAACATAAGATAAAATTTGGAACCTTTTCCTGCTGCTGCAATTTATGATGAAGAGGTGAAATAATAATTTTTTTCTTCTTTCATCAGTCACGCTGTCTGCTGTGTGCATTCTCCAAATTTACCTGGTATCAACATCTATCTCAATTTATCTTTATTTAGTGGGTTTAGCATAAGTTCATGGAATTTTAAGTGTGAACCATCCTCAATTCTTACTGAAATATCTTCTGCCGAAACTTCACTGTCTATTTTTGTTAGGGATAAACTGGGATATTAACTTATTCATGTTTAGCCTTCAAAGCATATTTTATTCAATAAATGTGTAGTCAACACTTGGATATCTTATCCTGCTCTCGTACCTCCCTAAAATGATTAAGCATGATTTTATTTTGGTGAAGTAAGTGATTAGGCATTTGTTGGCCAAAATATCTTCATAAGTCTTGCATGTTTTGAATGTCCACATCAATTAAACATATCTATAGCTTCCTGTAATATTTCACGTGATCCAGTTGAAAAATCTCCACTATAGACAGCCTAACATTGTAAAATAGAACTACTTAACTTGATTGAAACAATTTGAGATTGATAGAAAATCTCATGTATGATTCAATTTAGTGGAGATAAATTTCATAGTGTCCAACAGCGATCCTCGTTGTGATTTAACTATTCTATTGTAGTTCATCTGGCTGACTTCACTAAGTCCTAGAATTTGTTGTATTCAGTCTTTATATGAAATCGAAAAGGAAATGTTCAAATGTTTCATGTATGAGATATTTTAGGTATCTGTTGAACTCACTTGAAGGCATTCTCTATGTAACTTTGACTAAGAGTTACTTCATATATCAGGATATTTGGTTGCTGGCCATCCAGGATATGCTTGGTGGTGGATAAAAAATTGGACAAAGGGTCTCAAGCTGATAGGGTTCTTATCATAACTTTTTGTTCATGATTAGGAGTTTAGGTATATTGCGATTTTCTGTTTGACCAATCTACTCAATTATTTTTATCTTCAAGATTATGGTGCCGTACCACTAAAAAGACGAAATTTCAAGAGGGAGAAAGGTAAAATAGCAGAGAATGAAAGATTGATGATTAATGGTTAATATTGTCATTGAAAATCTATGAGCAGTTTAATTAGTCAAAGAAAAGGAGAAAATAACATATTAAGCACTCAATCAGAGGAAAGAGACCTTCTTATGCTTGTTCTTCATCAGTACATTCGCTGTCATGTAGCGAGTAAGTTTATATTGAAATATTGAGAATGAGGATAGGTGGAAGAAAAATATTGAAATAGTGCCTCACTGGGATGGTGGTGTTGCCATTTAGGTGGTATTTTAGAGGGATTTAGTTCCCTGTGTAATTAAATATTGTCATTTTGGAGGATCATGCTATATACAATCCTTCTTCCTATTACACGAGCTCATCTTTTCTTTTAAGTTTTATCACTAGCAAAATGTCTATAATACTTCCATTACATTGCTTATTTTATGGCATACCTTGACCATCCAAATGTAGCATATTGCGTAACCAATTATGCTTGGCCTAAACTGTTCATTAGAATGATATAAAACTTAGTTTTCTTCGAAAGTTCGATCGAAGTGAAGTGATAAAAATTGCTTAAGGTTTGTCCAAAATTGAATGTGGAATTCATCTCTCTGTCTTTGAGCACCCTTTTGATTGAGGATCCAAGTGTACTACTTAGCTTTTAGATTGTATAGATGTGGAAAAATTCACATCAAATCAAAATTAAAATTATTAGACCCTCATATGGTACAGGAGCTAGAAGCAGAAAGTTGTGGTGTTGGTTTAGTTGATCACATGGAACATGGCGGCGAGTGTACATTCCATTTTCTCATGCCTTATGATTGGCATACCATCTTTTACATTATGACAGCTGATACACATATCTAAGTGGGATCATGAGATCATGACCATCAAGAGGTATGGTGGTTTCATCATATAAAAGTCCATATTCCTTATAGGGCCCCTCCTACGAAATCCAATTGAAAATGAAAGGTATAGAGAAAATAATTATTTTTTAAATTGTTAGAATTAAACAACACATCTTTTAAGTTTGAGTTGATTTTTATTGAGATTGTTTTTGAGCTGGTTTTGATTGTTCGAGGAACTAAGCTCGTGTAGCTTGATGTTTTTACATATTGTCCATTTTTAAGCTTTATTGAGGCGAGATAGAATCGAGCTCCAAAAGTTTTGGAATAATGAATATTGTTCAAGTTTGATTTGTGAACTAAACTCGGGTTGAATACTAAATAATTTGGTTTACTCGGTCGTAGAGAATATTGAATAATTTGGTTTGATTTTTCAGGTACGAAAGACTGTGTGTGTATGTGAAAGAGAGAGGGGATGGGAGATTTGTGGTTGGTAAATAATGCTATGAATTGCATCTTCCTCCCATGTGCAGGTTTGAATTATATAATGAGAAGAAAACAAAGAAGGTTGAGACAATATTTATTTCCCGTGTAATCAGGACTCACTAACATGCTTCCTTTCTTTTTATATGTACGAATTAAAACTGTTAAGTTCATATCTTTCTTAGTTGACAGCCTATATTTGCGTTCGAATATTTGTTTGGTTTACCCTCTTACATTAAATATAATTAGACCTACTTTTGAGTTCTTACATCATCTTTCTTCTGGTGAAAAAAATATGATTCTTCAAAGGATCTTTGTAATTTGATCTTGGCATCTTTAGATCTTTTTGGGTGAACTTAAAAATTAGTATTTTTCAAATTATTCAATTTTGGTTGGTTCTTTTGCAGCTGATGGTAGCTAAAGTTCTTGACTGAAATGAATTCAGAATTAGTAGTCTGAATTGATCATTGGTTAAAATGGGTCATATCAATCATTTTCAATCATTTGCTTAAACTGAAAAAAGATCACGACCTAGAGAATTATAAGGACTAATCAAGTCATCAACATCTTGACCACATATTTTAGTGTTGACATTAGGTCGTTAACTAGCATAATCATAGCTGCTCTAGCGCCATAGAAGTGACTGTTAATGTTAAATACACCTTAACTAGGACATATATATACTTCTGTTAGCGTACGGCTTATGATTATTATCTGTATTAAGAATCAATAATGATATCTCATCACTTACAAATTTTTGTAATTTCATTGTAGTTATACTTGGATTCTGCACGGGCACATCCATGAGAGCCAAGTAAAAAAATTATTCACAAAAGCAACAATTATTTTATAATTCTTCAAGAAATTCTAGATCAAGTTTACTATGACTCTAATTGATAGAACTCGAGTGCTCGAATTGGGTCTAGACTAATTTTTATATTAATTTTTTTTTTTTTTTATCATATATGTATTCTTGATGAATAGAGGGAGAGATGAATGCAGTGGGCAAGCTGCAGACCCTGCAGTAGATGAAGTCGAAATTAATTGTCTTGGAGATAGTACGGATCTTTCGGGAAGGACCAAAAATTTGATTTTTTACTATATAATGAGAAAATTATTGATTTTGAGCCATCCCTCTCTCACGAATATGTTGCATGGTTTTGTTGATAAAGATAAGTTTAATGTAGGCTGGCTGACGGCCTTTTGTATGTGGCTTCAACTTCAAGGTTCCTCTCGTTCCAAAAACTTTCTAACTGTTTAATTTTTTTTTTTTTTTTTTTTTAAATTCTAAACTTTTAATTTATGGTGCGACACCTAATTATAAAATTTTAATATATACAACATACAAAGAAATAAAATTTAGGGTGTATGTGAATGAGTTTTGACCCGGTCTCGCGGTTTCGCGAGACCGAGTCAAAATCCTTTCAAATGAGTTTTTGCCAAACCCATTAAACCATCAAAAACCCTATTAAAAAACTCACACTCAAACTCTTCAAACCTATAAAGCATTGATTTGACACCTACAACCTACCTTTTCCCTCAAATATCACTAAAAAAGATATTGACTTGACACTTACCACCTACTTTTTTCCCTAAACCCCAACATCTAAACCCAATCCAAGTGGGGTTCAAACCACAAAATCCAACAGTCAAAACCCATCCAAATGAGGTCTCAAAGATTTCATCGAAATCACCAAAACCATTTTTTTAAACCGAGAGCCGCGAAACCGAGCCAGAACCCATCCAAATAGACCCTTAATTTGTTTTTTCTGCTGCTTCCCCATAAAGTAACTTGTGCCCAAGTTCAATGACATAAGATGAACGTGGATGCGGCTTTCCCCCTCGGGGATGTTGTCACTCCGGATATTCTGCGGGGCATGAATGGATTCGTTGTGTTCGCCGCTACAACCTCTAGCATACTTTAGGATGCCATTGTTGGGGAAATATTTTTTTTTTTTTTTTTTTGGTACAAGTTGGGGAAATATTGACTATAAAGGAAATGTGCTTTTTCTTGGACAAAATTGGTGTGGACAAATCCATTATTGAAAGCGATTGTCATTATTGAAAGTAGGACTTGGCTAATAGCAGTTCACGGTTGGCAAAACTATTGATAGTTCACCACTCAAGTGGTGACACGTGGCAAAAAACCCACTTGCAACTGGCTATACAAGTTCAATTGGGACGGTACGAATTGTCCTAAATACCCTTGTTAATTTGTTCTATTTCACAATCTTCTTCTCCACCTTCCATTTCTTTGTGGCAGTACATCTTTCTTCTTCCCTACTCTTCTCCACCTTCCATTGATGTCATTATGATATTTACAGTGGTGGAAGCCGCCGTAAATTGGAAAGAGCAAAAATCCCACTAGAGAACAAAAACTCAAAAATTACTCGAATTTTCAATTTCTGAAAAAGAAAAATCAACGAAAAGTAATTTTAACATGATAAAAATCACCAATAAATCGGTAATTATTTTATGAACGTAGAGTGGGTCGCCGCCGGGAGAACGGCTGCCTGAGTGGGCCTCACGCGCGGAACGCGCCAATGGTCGCACATGGACGTGGTTGGTCATCCCCAACCTCCAGCCGGGTCGTTTCTAACCCGTTTTTCTGTAAATCGGGTCAGCGCGACCCGGTTACAAAATTTGGAATTTTTTCTTCGTTTTCGGCAGATTTTACCCAATTAAAACTCGGGATTTGTGAGATATTTGATATTGAATACGATTTTATGTTCAATTTTCGGTTTCATCCACATATTTAATCAAGTTTATTTAATTGATGAAGAACCCTTAAATTGTTGATGTCAAGAGCACCAAAAAAATTAAAAGTTAAGCTGCTCAAACGTTTTCAATTTTGAGAGAAGATGATTCAATTGGAAGTTTATATGATTCATCACTGGTTCAATTTTTCATCTCTTTTTTCTTTTGTTGCATGCCAAAAATGGAGTAATTGCCACCAAAATAAGCATTGAAAAATATGTCAACTGAATTCCTTATGGTTCTTTTGCCATCTCCCTTAAAACACTGGTTCAATTAGGTAATTGTCATCACTTAAGTAAAATGGGGGCTTCATCTTTTTTTATTATAATTTTTTGTTCCTCAACAAAAAAAAAAAGGTTACAAGGATGTTACGGTAATTATACCATAAATCAACACAAAATATGACCGGCAATTTTTACCTATCTAGCAGGTCATGGGTGAATTTTTTAATATATTTGATTGGCTAAGAGACCTGAACTGTTGGCAGTTTTTCACAACTCCAACTGCTATTAGCCATCCCCTTGAAAGTAATTGTCTGATTGTTGTTCACTTTATTACTAAGCATGAGCCCGATTGATTGGACTTCTAATCCTCTTGTGGACGCTATTAAGAGATCTTGGAGAAAGTGACCAAAGTAGAAATTTAAATTTGTTTATGTAAATTCTAATTTTGCGGATTATAACTGAGCTAAATAAATTAACTGTCGGATTTTGTTGGTATTGTTAATTCTACAGTCTCCATTTTCAATCTTTTACGATAGAGGTGTCTCATTGTTCAAACTTTATAACCCTTTTTATTTGAATAAAACTACAAAATTTATAATGTGGATATGGAAATGACTTTGGAAAAATTGTTCAAATAATTGTAATTGTGCCTTTACTTGCTATTTTTATATATAAAATTAGGAAAGAATCTTGGTTGGGTAATGAAGGCTGGCAATGGAGAGGATGTAGATTCTATTAACCGCCCCTAAAAAAGTGGGTCTAAAAAGCTGGACCCAAATTGGAAGCTTTCGGTTGGAGCGTGCGGTTCAGCCGTTGACAATTAAAATAATATTATAATTTTTAAGATAAGATGCCCACGAAATAATTTAATTACCACTTAGGACTAATTAAAAAGAAACAGTACTAGAAAAATATGTAGGACATAAATTCTGTTTGAAATTTTATTAAGGTGCAAAGTACGTACTGATTGCACCACCATCTGTACTGTTTTTAAAGTTTTTGTTGGATTGTAGGGCATGTAATGCAATTGCATGCAGTCTTTCTTTTGATGATGTAGGAATGGAAAATTAGCTGTTAAAGCTGCTTATTTTTTTATGAAATCGTAATCTTTTATCGTTATGAGAAGGCTTCATGATTAATTTTAGTTTATATTTTGTTTATTTTCAAATTTAAAGGTGAGTTATAAAAATTATATAGTAATAATATTTTAAATAAAACACAAAATAATAATTGAACAATTCAATTCTAGTATTACAATAATTTTTGTACAATTTGATGCTCTCAGATTTTGGTTAATGGGGCTCCAGATGTGTGTATGTAGGAGTGTCAGTAAAGTGAACTATTTAATACCAAATGAAACTATTTGATATTTGACTCGAACTTGTTAGATATATAAGTTTATTTGAGCTCGCATTGTTATGCATCTCAAACATGTTTGAACAATAATGTTCGTTTGATTACGTTTGAAGTTTGATTCGAGCTCAACTGAAAACACTATATATTGATAAAAATATATGTAAAAGCAAAAGCTCGGTTTATTTAACAATCAACTTAAACCAATTCATAGACAATTTCAAGTTTGGTACGAAATTAAAAGTACCAAACAAGTCCCTGTAAATAAAGTTGTACATATATATGTAACAAACAAGTCCATAAAAATTGAAAAATCGTTTGGTGCATCTGGATGAGGTGATGCAACACAAGAAGGAGATTGCATCCAGTCCCTAAATCTAACAAGAAGTAACTCCATGATCCCAACTAAGTGTGTATTAGCATGCAAAAATTAACTTGAATATATAAATTTGAACCGTTTGTTGCACCTGCATAGATGTCATTTAATCTCCCTAAAAAATGTGTGTTATATTGTGTACACTATTGTTTCGTGCATCTGGTTTTATTTAATCCATATGGAAGACTTCACGTACACGGATTATACTAATTATAATCAAGTACAATTACAGCCCTAATTAGCTAATGGAGTTGTCTGAAATAAATTGTTTCATTAATCATTACACAAACTTGATCAATATGTAAATAGGAGTATGATGTTAATATGAGTTACTTAATTCTGTTGCTATGATTTTTAGACACGTCTCATCGCACCAAACATCAATAATCAGTTATACTCCTTAATTAAATCAAAAAACAAAAACTAATTTGCTGGATATTCTTTTTCAACAATTTTTCTTCAGTTCGTACGAATTTTTAAGAAGATAATCAAAGGTACGGAAGCCATGATATACCAACTTTCTGCTAACAACCTGGAGCTTAATTTTCTTTTTTTAGAAAATTTAAGAAAATGTAATGCATGTAAGTATAGAAGGTTGTTTAATTTGATTGCTAGGCGTATCATACTATTTCGATTTGATTTGAAATAGTAGACTCTAATTAAGGTACGTTGTGACCCGACCTAAAATATTTCGATGTTTAAGTTTATAAAAAAAAAAAAATAGAGAGAACTTCTAACAAAATTGACTTTCTATAGAACTTCTAAGGTACATTTTCGATTTTTAAAATATTTCGATGTTTAAATGTACCTTCGAAGTTTCTAACAAAATTTCGTTGTGACTTTCTATAGTAAATGTTGGATAAACCGGCCCATTATGATCTATTTCTATATTTTCTCAGTATATTTTTACGTACATATGTAAATTTTTCTTTTTCTTTTTGTTTTCTGTGACAATTTAACATTTTTTTTATATCCATTTAATGTTATTATTCGTAATAATAACACCCATTCCAGCTAGCTAACACAAATCTATGTGCAGTGTTAAAGAATTTGGTGCATGTGTTCAAGAAATCGAACACTCGTGCACTACATCACATAATTGACAGCAACAGTATTTACTTAATTTTTTTGAGGTGCGATTATGACATCTGTCCCATTATATATAATTAAATAGATCTGTACTACTGAAAATTAACCTAGATAATTTGTGCATAATGGAATCCCTTTACTTTATCCTCTTTTTTCCTTTTTTTTGGGTAATGAATTTGGATTAAGGCCGACAATTTCCGGTCTACATTATACTTAATCAAATTAATTAGTTAAGTATCCAAATAAAATTTGGTTTTGCCATCAAAAAAAATTAAGGATTATATTCTCTGAGTTGGGATTGGAAATTTTTTAACCAAGCAGTTTTGTTTTTATGCATAGCAGCATTAAGAGGCTGCCACATTGCATGTTAATTACATTTTAATTATAAACTAGATAAGTTATCCAGTGCTTAATTAATTCATGTAATTAATCTTCTGGATAATTAAACAAGATTAAGGGAGCAAAGGATTCTGCAGATCTTGCCCTTTATCTTTTGTAATATTTTAGACAGATAATCACGTGGATTATCATATTTTAATAAGACTAATTTCTTAAAATGTTAATATTATCGTAATATTCTTCAGGTCCATTGAATGTTCATCACTCGGTAATAAAAATTACACCCAAAAAAAAAAAAAAATAAAGCTACTAGTATATGTTTACTTGTCTAATCACACATGCGCGGTTAGAACTTAATTAGATCATGAAAGTTCAGGTTAGATGAACCTTATTTATTTGTTCATTTGTTGATTGCCGGATTTTAGGGTAAACTTGACATTGACAAGAAATTAAATAAATTGAATCACTATTTTTTTTGTTTTTCTGAAAGATAAAAAAAAAAAAAAAAACTTCCTAATTAGGTACTCTCTCAGTCTCTAGAACTTGTTTTGTCTTTAACTGAATAGTTAGATTAATGAAAGAAATATAATTATGGCACCTGAGGACAAGAAGGGAAAAAAAAGGTTTTACAAAATATGTAATAATAAATTTAAATTTGTTATTTTTATTTAGTTTAGTGATTAATGTTCTGTTATAATATTTAAATAGTAATTTCAAATTCAAGAGTGAAAAGCGTTAACGATGAGGCTCCATGACTCATGTGTTCAACTCCCGCTAATGTGATTATTTTATATAGTTTAATACTAACATTTTTAATTAGTTTACTTTGATATAGTATTTGATGTCACGATATATTCACCATCTAAAAAAATATACTTATAGGCGGCTGTTTCAAGCTTTACCATCTAGTTTAATTTGTTTTTTGTTCTTTTTGAGATAGACGATAATTATAACTATATAAATAGAAAATTTATGAAATTATAATTAAATTACAATCAAAATCAATCAATCACTTTTACACCATACACTAGTATAAAGTATTAAACTTATAGAAAATTATTAATAGTAAAACAACTGTAAAAGTGAAAATGGGCCGTAGCAGTGAGATAACGGGCCGGTGGGCCCGTGACACTATTCAGTACAACTAAGCACACTTTGTATCTGGACATTTCTTCCCCAAGTTTCTCGCCAACTGATTTGAAGCGGGCCCTATTTAATACATTTCTTTATAGATAAATTCATCGGTCCAAGTTGGCATGAAAGAATGAGACATAATTATATTTTTCAGGAACCAAAAAATTTCTTTTCCCTTCGATTCATATTAATTGACACATTGTTACTTTTCACACAAATTAAGAAACCTAATAATTAATCACTTTTAAATGGTAAAATGTCAAAGATACCCTTCCTAATGACTCTTGAACTTCCCAACCTAGATGTAAGAGAGGGCAAAATTGGAAAAAATTGCATTGAAAACCCAAATGTGTCAATTAATATGAAACATAAAAATTTGACAAATGTGCCAATTAATATGAACCGGAGGGAGTAATTGATATGCTATCATACTATAGCTATTCACTTATCCTGTACGTCAATATTTTAAAAATACTAGTTTACTACAATGCATATACACAAATTTGTGTGCCTGTATTAAAAGAATTATTCAATAATAGGTTCAATAAATTTTCATATACCTTTGCATAAAAATTAATATACAGGATAATTACTTAAAATGAAAAAAAACCAAATTTAAAATGAAAATTTGTGCCACACTGGAGAATAAGAAATTGGCATGGTAGAAAATAGTATTTAGGAAAATGGAAAATACAAGTGGCCTTGTGGGGGTTCTGCAAAGTAGGTCCCAAAATCCAACAGAGACGAAATGTGGAGTTTGAAGTCTCCCAAGACGGTGTCGTATTATATTTTTGACTCTGACATGGGCAACGGTATTTCTTTGATATACGAGCCGAATCGTAGCGGATGACGGTGATTAATGCCATGTCATCCTCTTGTCTAAGGGGTAGTCCATATGCTATGATACAAGGATACTTCGAAAAGAAAAAAAAGTATTGTATCGAATATATGAGGTATATTAATATACGTAGGATACGCGTGGAGTACATATTCGATACGCCACGTGGCGTATTGGTAATAAAAATAAATAAAACTTAAAATAGATATGTATCAAATACACTAAATGAACATCAGAATACACCGATAGGTTTTTTATGTAATATTTCAGGTCATATTTAAATTATTAAAAATGATAAAGTATATAGGTTAAACATAAACGACTAATATCACTATTCCATCTCTTTATTCAAGTATATCTCCGGTCATGAAATATCAAAAATGAATTACTTCCATTGATGCGCTATGTTAAGAATGAATTATGTTTGCTTTTGGAGTTATATAACTTTTGTTTATATCAAAGTGGATTATTTTTATTTTTAGGACTTAAATTGAATGATCTAGTTGCTTATACATAAATTTAAATTATATTTTTTTACATCCGTATCCATGCCGTATGGTATTCAATAAATTTCAAAAATCCATATCATCGTATCCGTATTGTATTATATCCGTATCTCCGTATCTGTATCCGTGCAACATAGTCCATATGATATGTTACTTATCACCCCTCGTTAGAAATAAAATACTATTACGAAAATTCTACGTGAAGTAATTGAGAAAAAGTTTGTAACTATATTGTAGGTAGAGTTTATGTGGTTAATTATAGAAAAACTGAATTATGTTTGTGTTGACACCAAATTACATTCATGCATCCACTTTGTTTCATCATACAAGTATACTTGAAGTAGTGTAATGTTTCAACATTTTTTTGGCTAAAAAGGTTATAGATTGTGTAATATTTCGATACAAATATATTAGAGGTATAAACGAGCTGAGTATTGTAGATCAACATTTTGTTGAAGTACTAAGCTCAAACAAGTTTTTATTGAATTATCACGAGTAGCTTGGAATTTTTATATGTATTTGTCAACTTTTAACTTTTATTCATGAGTAGTTTGATATTTTTATTGAACTTCAAAAGTGATTAAACGAAAAATATTATTCAAATTTGTTTGATTAGTATGACAAACTGAGATCAAATGAGTTTTTATCAAACAAACTCAAATCGAGTATCAATAATTTGATTGAATTTTCAGCCCTACAAGAATAACAAAGTTTTAACATCACTATAATTTGAGTTGGATAATGTTGGTTGATATTGGAAAAGGTTTTGAAGATGACAAAAAGGCCATAATGGTTTTGAAGATCAGAAGGTTAAGTCATCAACTAAGAACAACTTAGTGAAACCTATCTCATGGTCTTGAAGCGAAGTAACCGAATCAGCCGAATGGGATATCAAATTGGTTATCATCAGCCGAGTCAAGATAGATGTGTTCATTCTTGAATCAGCCGAGTAGCCATCAGCCGAGTGATCATCAGGAGAGTGGTCATCTGCCGAGCATTCCCATCAGTGAAGTGAAGTCGGTGAAGTAAGCTTATCAACGGTAACCAGCTGAGTGCATTAAATGCGACTGGACATAAAGTGAATATCCGTACATCAGAGTGTACAGAAGACAGTCTGCAAAAGCAAAAGCTGCCGTCAGAGAATAAGACCGTTTCTCAGGGTTAAAGAGTAATTTCGCCTTCCTTCAACGGGCAGAAATTCAAATCCGAGAGTATAAATAGAAGACAAACTGAAGATCTTAAGAGAGACTTGCACAAATCAAGATCACATCTATAGAGCAAGATCCATCAGATGAGTCGTCTGATCGTAAGCCAAGTCATCTGTTGACGAAGCTATTTGTTGAAGAACAGAGATCAAACGTTGTCTGTCTACGTGACTTTCAACTGAGAAAAGAAAGGAGTGTATATCCATCTATGTGAAGTGATATAACTTCTTAGTGTAGGTTTTCTTTGTGACCTCCTATACTGAAAATAGCGTGAGGAGTGTAGATCCGTCTAAGTGAGTGGTCTAGCTTCGGAGAGTAGGATTTCTGTGTGATTTCTTACCGCGCACTTGTGGCCATTTCATTTGTTGTCTGGCGCAAGCTTTGTATATTGTAATCTGTGTGATTATAGTATAACCCAAGATCTCTGTGACTTGGAAGAGTGGACTAAAGGATTTTCATCCATATAACCACTATAAAATTTATTTGTGTTTGATCTACTGTTGTTTACTTTGCATATTTTCAAAAGAACTCAAACATATGAACTGAATCAAAAGATTTTAAAAGGAGTTGTAAAAACTAGGAATAAAATCTTTTGTGTGAGAAAACTTAAAGAGAAACAGATTGGTTGAAAAACACTTGACAAATCCACTGCCAACTAGTTTCTAAAACTCTGATATTTCATCTGAATCAGCTGAGTGAAATCAGATGAGTGGTCAACTCTGCTGCTCAAAGCTTTGTGCGCGAACAGCTTAGTAGTCTTACGAATTCTAGATCAGCTTAGTCTGCTGACAGAAAAAGTTAGAGAAAAAAGTTTTAAAGTTTTCTGAGGTCTATTCCCCCCCCCTTTAGACCTCATTGACCACTTTTGGGACCAACAGATAAATAATTAATTAAGGAGTTGGACCTCTAATATAAGTATAGTAACATATTTACTTATTGGAGGCCGACTCCATAACTTGATGTTAATTAATCTATTACTTATTACTGGTGTTCCATTATACACGTACAATTTTATTGACGTATATAATTTTTATTAGAGTTTGTTTTATACCAAACTTAAGCCCTAATGAAGTTCATAAACCAATTGTGTAAGTTTCGGATTCACAGAGGAACGAATTTATTGTTATTCCGAGAAATATTTCCTGTTCACTTAGTTTGGCATCTTGAGAATTTGCTTGTTGTGGAGTTGTCACAAATAATAATCTTTATGAAAACGACTTTTTCATAGATTATATATATTCCCCTAATCTTTCCCACGGATTTATGCCTTTAAGAAATTAAGTAGCAATAAAGGAACCAAACAAAAAAGAATATATGAATATATATGACGATCAGTTCTTTCATGCATTTATCCAAATTTTCTTTGTCAAATTAACAATGTAAGATTATGTTGGGGATTGAAAATCAATTCCACTTTGTTAGGATATAAATTGCTCAATTCATGCATTGAACATTAATGTATTGTACATAAATGATATGATCCTTAAATCTTGACAAGTGGGACACTTAAGTTGCCCTTATACATTTAGGGGGATGCATTTTCCCTTGTGTTTAACATGCTCCTAGGGCCCTTAAGCTTCCTACTAACCCTTCTAGTTCACCATCCATTAATATAATTTAGTACCCTCTAAATCTTAATATACTCATTAATTACCTACATCATCACAATCAACATTTCGCTAAGACATATCTAACTAAACAAAACAATGTTGAGGTCCCAGGGTATATTATCTATATTTATCTATAAGGGTAGTTTAGTCATTTTTTTCTTATTATTGCATCTATAACTAGCTATTTAACTTGTCTTTTTTTTTTTTTTCA
The DNA here is from genome assembly GCA_034814905.1 of Penstemon davidsonii. Classification (NCBI taxonomy): domain Eukaryota; kingdom Viridiplantae; phylum Streptophyta; class Magnoliopsida; order Lamiales; family Plantaginaceae; genus Penstemon; species Penstemon davidsonii. The sequence goes on along the minus strand of JAYDYQ010002441.1, from coordinate 1,510 downwards.
TTTAGATTTATTTGCTATTAATTATTCAATAATCTTTATTTTATCAAGACATTTAGATTACCCAAATCCTTCCAATTCAGTAAGTAAACTCACTATCAGAAAACTGGGTTTCATCGATGAAAATTCATTAACGGATGTGACTTTGTCACATATACAATAGTTCAGTGATGAATTTAAGATAGAGTGCTGACGGATTAAAAAATTAACATATATAGTACCTAAGCACCCCAAAAAAAAAAACATAGTACCTAAGCCAATCAAAATTAAATTTCATTAAGTACCAAATTAGGGATTACAAAGTGATTAACAAGGGACAAGTTTTGGCTAGCTGCTAGGTAAAGAATTTTAAAGAAATGGATAGATGGGTCAGTCTTGCACATGGTGGATGACTTATATGTAGGATAAGAAATTGTTAGAAACATTTGAAATGCAAAGTGTATGTTTCTTTACTTTTTGGGGAGGGAATTAAATAAATTAAGAAAGCATCTTTTTTATTTTATTTTTGTTTGTAAATTAAAAGGGCCAAAGCCAACTACCAATAGAGAACAGAATGGATTTAATTGATTAATAGTTAGCATGTGGAAGGTTTTTTTGGAGTTTTGGACTTTAGAGTTCTAGACTTCGTGCGCCTAAAAAAGCACACCACACGGCCACCACTATGGCTGCTTTGCTGCTGTCCACCCCAACCTTGTGACCGGACTCTTCTTCATTGCATTTATTACATTTTAATAAAAATCACCCACAAAATTTTCGTAGATAATTTTGAATATCGGTTTGAGGTTCTAGATTGAAGCGTATGTATAAGTTAATTTGGTTGAAAGACTTGTAATTGTTCTTGAATAGCTCATTAAGAGGATGACATTGCTACAAGTAACATGTTTAATTTTAATTTCTTTCGGTATAATTTTCAGTTCGAACCATGTGGGTTTGAGAGAACAAAAACGTTGACCCGAATAGTCAGATCCGACCCGACAATTTTTCATCCAGCTTTTAATTAAGATGTTTGTTTTTCAAAATTAGTGTAAGAATTGTAACCTCTCATATTGTTCATGTTTTCACAAGGGTTGTTTGCTCCTTTGCCCCTTCTCTCCATGTATTTTGGGCAACTTAGTAAATAAGACATACATTTAATAATATATAAAAATACAAATAAATATGTATGTTTTTCTAAAGAAGTAATAGTGCGTTGCAATTGGCCATTCAATTTTGCAATCATTTTAGCATAAAAAATATTATTGATTTATATAATAATAATAGTTATAAAGAAATTGGATATTGAAAGAAGCATATTGTTAGGTAATCATTAGTTACTTTGACTATATTGATGTGAAATGAATCTTAGCATTATTACGTACAATCAAGAACGCAAGAGCTAGTCAATTATCAATAAATATTAGCTTTGTCCTTTGTTCTATATCTTATCTTCTAATCTTAATTACTTTCATATACAAAGCCAACATGCTTAATTGCTAACGTAATATGGAATAAACATTTTGCGACCCGGTTGGAT
>JAYDYQ010002440.1:0-46152 GCA_034814905.1 Penstemon davidsonii | reverse complement strand
ACCTTCGAAGTATAGGTGTACTAGTAGGTTCAGTAAAATCAGTATCAGCTCCCACTGTTTGTGAGGATGGGTCGGATTCTTGGACTTCATCGAGTTCTACGATTGTCCCATTTCTGTTGGTGAGGAAATCATCCTCTAAGAAGTGGGCATTCCTAGACACGAACGTATTACGTTCTTTAGGATCGTAGAACAAGTATCCAATGGATTCCTTTGGATACCCCACAAATTTGCACAAACTAGATCTACTATCCAACTTATCTCCTTTCTTGTTCTTAACATAGGCGGGAGATCCCCATACTCGTAGATACGAATATACGGGTGCTTTACCATACCATTCTTGATGTGGTGTTGTTGGCACTGACTTTGAAGGTACTATGTTCAGTATCTTCGAAGCAGTTAATAGGGCTAAGCCCCAAAATGAAAAGGGAAGTTCAGTGAAGCTCATCATGGAACGAACCATGTCCAACAAAGTTCGATTCCTCCTTTCAGACACTCCATTGAGTTGGGGCGTCCTAGGGGGAGTTCGCTGAGCTAGAATCCCATTCTCTTTTAGATAATCGAGGAATTCTTGACTTAAGTATTCTCCTCCTCGATCAGATCGAAGTGCTTTAATACTATGTCCAAGTTGATTCTCTACTTCCATTCGAAACTCCTTGAACTTTTCAAAAGTTTCGGATTTGTACTTCATAAAGTACACATATCCATAACGACTGAAGTCGTCAGTGAATGTTACGAAGTAGGAGTATCCTCCTCTTGCACTGACACTTAGTGGTCCACAAACGTCAGTATGGATCAAATCCAATGTTTGTTTGGTTCGCTCAGGATTCCCGGTGAAGGGTGATTTGGTCATCTTTCCTTTGAGACAAGATTCGCAAGTCGGAAGTTCATCTAAGTTCTGTATTTCAAGAGCCTTAGAGGAAACCAACTTTTGGATCCTACTCTTGGAGATATGTCCAAGTCTAGACTTGCCAAAGTTGTGGTGTGTGATTATCGTATTTTCTTTTTCTTGATTGTATGTGCAAAACGTTGGAGTTTGTAGGTTCAAGGGAATAAAGACCATTCATCAAAGTACCACTAGCATAGATTAAACCATTTTTAATTATGCTCATAGATCCATTCATAATGGAAAAATTAAAACCATCATTATCTAATAACGGAATAGAAATAATGTTCTTAATGATTGTTGGTACGTACAAACAGTCTTTGAAAAGTAAAGTAAAATTCCCTATCACTAACTCCACGTCTCCTATAGCCTCTGCAGCAACTCTTGCTCCTTTTCCAAAACGCAGGATCCTATCCCCGGGCTTAAGTGTTCTTACTGCTCCCATCACCTGCAAATCATTGCAGATATGAGAACCCGCTGCGGTGTCTAACACCCAAGATGCACAGTTAATAAAAATATTAACTTCAACCAAGAAAATACCTTTGGCTACCATTTTCAGGTAGTCGGGGCAGTTCCTTTTCCAGTGCCCTGCTTTCTTGCAGTGGAAGCATTCGTCTTCTGGGCTTTTGCGCTTTTTCTCGACAACCTTGGTGACTGCTTTAGAAGAGAACACCTTCTTCTTCTTTTTACCTTTCTTGGGCTTTGCAGCCTTCGATTGGTGAGCAATCATCACGTGTTTCTCTTTCTTGAGAGTGGCTTCTGCCGTAACCAACAGATTGGTCAGTTCGTGAAGAGCAAGGTTTCTGTCTTCCATGTTGAAATTCAACACGAACTGGTCGAACGAGCGAGGCAGAGTATGGAGAAGGAGGTCAGTGCTAAGATCAGCGTGCAATTCCAAGTCTAATCGTCCCAGTTTTTCAACCAAGTTGATGAAACGCAGACAGTGATCCTTGACACTGCTTCCCTCAGCCATCTTGAGACTAAACAACTCCTTAGTGGCTGCGAACCTTTCGGTACGAGACCTTTCTCCAAACATCTGTTGGAGGTGGAGAAGTATATCTCTAGCAAGCGGTATACCAGCATGCTGTTTCTGCAGCTCATTTGACATTGAAGCTAACATGAGGCAGCGAACCTGAAGATCATCATCAACCCTTTTAGCATGGGCGGTTCGTTGTTCCTCAGTAGCTCGTGTTGCGGGTGCAGCAGGCATAGGCGTGTCGAGTAGATAGCTCCGACGTTCGGAGTCGAGGACTATCCTCAAGTTTCTTAGCCAGTCGACAAAGTTTGACCCATTCAGTTTATTAGCGTCGAGGATGACAGATAATGGATTTTTAGACATTATTCAATAAATATCTACAAATGGAAAGAAGACAACGTTTTAGCTGACTGATCTATGCCTAATACTTATAATTAACGAATTTTGGTCTTGGTTTCGAAAAAGTTCTCCCACTATTTTGTCGAATCAATCACCCCTTTGATTGCTCGGGAAATCTTATTTCCTAGTAGGTCTTGACGTCCCAACAGACATTAATTGCACCCACGACTCGTGGCCATACAATTAATTCTCCAGGTAGGTATACTTTTACCAATTGTGTCACTACACAACCTTCAAGCTATTTTGCCTCGGTTTTCTCACTTATCTATCACTGCTACATCATAAGCGTTACTAATCGTTAAGTCTATCCCATCAATCATGATGAGCAACAGGCCCGGTCGTGAAATCCCCGTAACTTGTTATCGGTCGATATTCACATCCCGACCAGTCCTCACCCTTGTCCAGTTTAGTTAAAAACAGGAGTCAAGGAATTTTGCGTATTGTCCCTTTCTTTGACTCGGGTGCCAGACTCTGGATCACCTCTGTCAATAAGTAGACAACTCACGCTAGTTCCTATTGATGGAAGGCTTGGATCTTTAAAACTTCATTTTAAATGTACCCAATTTGACTTAATATTTCATTCGAGAGGGGGTTTTCGGGTTTGAAAGTTCATACTAACTCTTCTCGAGATCTCACCGCATAAGTTATGCTTTATCTTTTATTTACGATCTAGATTCTAGCGCGCATCACATACAAGCTAAATAAATAAATCGATAAATAAATTAAAACATACAAGCCTAGCATGCATACTACCACAATATGTTTTCGATCGGGAGCCTCCTATGTGGGCCATCATCGAGCCATGACGTTGGCCCAATTGGTCAATCTAAAGGGTTCTTAACGGACCTAGGCTATTACAAAAATAACCATGCATACATGGCCTTCAACTCTTCTTGGGCTCCCACCTTGCTTGTAACGGGCCTCCATCCTAAACTATTTAAAACAGTAAAGCCCTATCTATTACAAAGGCTCAAAGTGGCCCAAAAACTTAAGGCTCGCAGGCCCAATAAAAACCAAACAATAAATTAAACCAATCACATCTACCCTAGGGTCAAGGCTCGGCACGATCGAAAACCACGTAAACAGTTCACGTAGAGCAAGAAACAAGCAAACAACTTTTTACGTATTTCTTTCTTACTTTTAAAACTCCTTTTAAAAATAACATCCTATGATTCTTACTTTAGTCACTACTAATTATGACAAAATCAATTTTCGGGTAAACAAAACAATTTTTCCGCATAAAATCAGATTCGGATTTTTCAACTATTGAAAATTGCAGTTCGGCCCCTCAACTCACGGAAATTGCACTTTTAACCCCTAAGATTTGAAAATTGCAAAACAGCCCCAATTTACAAATCGGCCAAAGGACAGAAAATTAAAATTTGAATCCAGAAAATTTTCAGTTTCGCAAACAGACCCCTGAACTTTTGGAAATTACAAAACAGTCCTTTAATTTTCTGAAATTGCAAAAACGACCCAAAAATACGTACAGACAAGATTTGCAAAAACAGTCCAGATTTTCAAATATTTCTAGAAAACAGAAAATAAATTTCCAGCCCTTTATTTCAAAAAATCGCAATTTGCATAAAAAGTCCTGAAGTTTCAAAAACTATAAATTTGCCCCAAATCTTAATATGCGATTTTACCCAATCAAAGATCATATCATAACAAGCAAGAATCATCACACAGAACATAACAATCACAAATATCCATATATTTATTTATGTTCAGGCCTTTTCGCATAATAGTAATGGAATTGGCTCTGATACCACTGTTGGGAATGCCCCGGTTGTCAGAACAACGAGAGTGCGGAATTTAAAATTTTTCCGAGGCACCCCAGCAGACCCAAGATATATTTTCCACCTTATGTATGCGAAAAGGTTGAATCAAACAATCTACAATAGATAAAAAGAGGAGATATGCGATTTTACCTCACTACAGGCAAGGTGGTGGCAACCTCCGGCTTTTTGCTGATTCACAACGAGTGATCCAATTGTCTCACCTCCAGAGTGTATCTACACCAATTGGATTGTAGCAACACCTTCTATTCACAGGTTACGAACTAGAGATAGAAGGCTGTCAATGGAGGAAGAAACATATCTAGATTCAGATCTAGATCCAGCTATGGAAGAACAGAGAGAGAGGGGGCGGCGCTGTGCAGGGGGGCAGCTAGGGTGTAGGGGCGGCTAGGGTTTAGTGTGCAAGAGTGAATTCAACAAGTGTGTGGAAGAGTTGTGAGGAGATATCTATTTATAAGAGAAGAATCATTCTCTTTGTAGATATCTCTTCAAGATCTTTTCCTTATCTTATAAGGAAACAAGATATACACATATATCTTCTCAGATCCTCCTTGTCATACAAGAAAACAAACTCTCCCTTCTTATCCTTAGCCAAAATCGCCCCACCCTAATCTTGCAAGACTTCTTCTGGGCTTTTAATTAAAAGGCCCATGTCTTGCAACTTAATTTAATTAACCATTAATTAAATCAGCCCTATTAATCCAATTAATCATTATCTCTCAATTAATTAACACTTTAATTAATATTTAATTAATTAGACCATCTAATTAATTATCCTTCCAATTGAATTAACACTTTAATTCATTTAATTGATTTAACTCCCTTAAATCAAATATTTCCTTTTATGACTGTCACTGTCCAATTGTATTGTGTGTGACCCTCTTGGTTTACCATCAATTAGCAGCAGGCCCATGAACCCTTCGTGATTTAATTTATGAGCAATTAAATGCTCCAGTCAATTAAACCCTTTTAATTGACCACTCCAGAATTAATCTCCCTTATTAATTCAGGAGTACCTACACTTCATGGTCGATGTCTAGCCACAAGCCCATGAAGCCCAACTTCAGGTGAATTGATATTTGTGAACCTCACCTCTTATAATTGCAATGTATATACGGTCCTTCTATCGACTTAATTTCCCGATTGAGACCTAGGGTGTGTGAATTGATCGGCACCTCTAATTATCTCAATAACTATACTTTCTAATTCGGGATAATAATCCAGTGTGACTGCTAAATTTGGAAACCCCTTTCCAAATCCGTCACCGACCGTGATCACGGGTTTCTCAGATCTATTATCTAAGAATCGTATAGGAAATTCTCTCATCCATTACGACGAGTCGGTAGATTCCATCTTGGCACTAACCACTCGCGTACATAACTATAGGCATCCAACTTAGGCACATTATGGTCAGGCTACGTGACCAGTACCTAAATTTAAGTACATATACCCATGCACCGAATTCGCCCTAGCACCTCAAGTCTAAGGACTAAATCGTACACTATTATAAGTCTTGAGAAACATCCCATCACCGATATGCGTCATGCGCTTCCACAATGGGTTTCTCTGTTCGGGTCGTTCGATGCGTTCGATCCCCTATCGAACCACCTACTCATATGCACTGACATCAAATGTCTTGTTCATGAAACTCTACAAATTCACTCCAAGTGAATCATGCATATTCATACAAGTCTTGGCGATTCCTTCGATACCCCGTCTCGTTCGGAATCTATGACTTGTAACGTGTTTTAAGATCACGACCTTAGAGACTATTTCATGATTGCACTCAATACCGAAGTGAATCGTCCAATAGTCGAATGTGATCTAAGGATTTCATCCAATCGCTTAAATGTATTCGCGAGAGATGAATTTGGCCATTGTTTATTCTATACAGTTATAAATAAACTTGCGTATTATTCATAAGAATCAAAGATTGTTTATTACAGAATAGACCCGATACAAGCTAAAGAGAATTGGCTTGCTGGGCACTATCCTATCATGTATTATCCAAATCAACTCTATCCCTAGGTGATTCGTAAATAAAACAAAGCATTAAACACAAACCTCATGTAACGGGTATAAACGCCTTAAGTATATTCCTATCCTAAGGGTCGTTTAATATTCAAGTTCTATCTAATCCCAATCTCCCTTTTCCAAGTTCAAAAAGAATATTAAATCTAACAACTAGGTGATGAATCAAGTTGCAAGCATAGAGAACGAAATTGAATCAAACACAAGAATTGCCCCTAACTACGAATAATCCGATAGAAATAATCAAAGTAACATAGTTTCATAAAATACCCTGGATCCTAAAGAATTAGTTCATGATAAATATACGAAGAAAAATAATAAAGAAAAAAAAATCTGAGTTCATGTGATTTTATAGACAAAACGATGAATCCGAGATGAAGATCTTTAATATTGTGTTCTTCTTGCTTGGGTGATCTTCAAGACTTCTCTCTTTTCTTCTTCAATTCTTTCTCCAAGTAGATATTTGATGTTCTAAGTGTATTCTATGAGAAAAGTGTGTTGAAAGCAGATCAAAGATGTGTAATTTCGTGACCTAGAAGTCCTTAAATAGATCTACCAAGTTGAGTCCTAGTAGGAGACTTTGGGCCCAAGTTTTTTCTTAAAATCCCGCTGAAAATCGCATCAGATTTGCGCGACAGTTTTGCAAGTGTCATAACTTTCATCTCCAAACTCGAAATCAAGATCCGTAAAATCTGTGGTGTAGCTAACTAATTCCTCTACATCATAATCGAAATTCAACTTCATTGGAGCTTCCTTGAAAGAGTTATGATCATCGGAGTGCACAACAACATTTCTGACAGCTTTTTCCTTTTTCGTTCTTGCACTACTTGACTTCATTTGATCTTTAATTCGTTTTTCTTCACTTCCAATCATGTTCTTAGATCCACATTTGCTTAGGCCTACAAATATGAACACAATATATAAGAAAATACCTCAATTCATGCACAAAACAATCAAAACAATGACTCGAGCGAACAAAACACAAAACTAACTAAAATTGCCTAAGATTCTACCAAAACTCGAATAAAAGTAAACCAACAAGTAAAGGAAATAGACTTGATAACACTGTTTTCACAGAGTTATCAACAACAGACAAAAGTCAAACAACAAATTAAACCTGACTAAGAGCAAAAATGAAAAACAGTCTGCTAAACCAAAGTAGAAATCATATGATGGAGCCAGTAGGTATAGAAAACAACCATTCAAGAAACATTCTAAGTATTATTATATATAATTCTACTGTTGAGCAAGGATATGAGCCACAATATGGATGCCAAGAAATGCATTTACCATATTATCCACCTATGTATCCATAATATGCACCAGTTATCATTATGCACCCTATCCTCCCCATTTGCATGTTCCTCCTTTATATCATGCAACTTATCCAGCATATGAGCCATATTCTGATTATATAAACAAACAACATACTCAAAAGAAAAATATTAAGAATGATGTTATCAAGAAAACACACGATGCACCAAAATCTAAACATATTATGACTAAACAAGTTTGGGTTGTGAAAGGTGAAACTAACCCATCAGGACCCAACCAATATAAAGAGTACCTAAAATAATCATATGTTTTCTAAGTCAAGGAAAGGAGCTCAAATGCTATATGGTATGTTGACAATGATTGTTAAAACACATGTGTGAAACAAGAAGAAATTAACTAACGTGATTGAGTTTGATGGACCTTCAATTTTGTTTGGAGACAACAAGACTTGCAAAGTCATAGGAAATACGCAACTTGATGGGGGCTATTTTACACACATAACGGGGTATGCCTTTCGAGGAGGTTCAAGATCGATCCGACCTGTGAAGACCTCGAGATCGGCTCGACCCGCCCATATATATCTGATCGACCTGAAGACCGATCATGAAGATTTATTGGGCCGAACGGTACTCCTAAGTTAAGTGGGATTCCTAGGCGTAATAGGACTCCTAGTCACATTAGGATTGGTCAATTATTATAAATACTTATTTCTACATTGTATCAGAGATCCAGATTTTAACCTATCAATAATACTACACTTGTTTCGCCTCCTATTTACTGTTTCTTACGTGTTTTACACTATTCTTGAAATTGCACCATCCTGAGTACTTTAACCAAACCTCGAGTATAAAGTTGTTCCTTCAATAATTTACTGAGATTAACCTAAACACGAAATCAGGCTAAATCAGTTGGCGCCCACCGTGGGGCCAGGTTAATTGCTCGATCGAATATGGCCAATCCAAGAAAAAGCACACGTAACGCAGGAAGAAGCACAACTTCTCAGCATCCACGTGCTGTAGAAGGTCTGCCCGAAAATTCCCAAAGAATTAGCGCTAATAATATGCCGCCTCCAGCAGAACATCAAAATCTAGATCGAGCAGAGGGGCATATCGCGGCAAACGTAAACAACAACCATAATGATGAAGAACGTCAAACTCTAAGCAGGAGTAGGGCTCCGAACTCACCCGGTCAATCCGTCCCTGACCCCCCGTTACCGGCCGATCAAGAGAAGTTAAGGCAGATAGCTCAACTTGTGAATTCGTTATGTGCTGAGATCGTACATACAACAGCACCAGAAAACGTTGGTCCTGATGTGGCCCCAATTCCTCCGACCAGATTAGTAAACAACATCAGGCGAGCCCGAGGGGATAACGATCGAGTTTCGGCTGAAGCAGAAAGCCTAGATGAGGACCAACGATCTCATATATCCCCGCCAAACGCCGCGAAAAGACACCCTGCTCGACGAGATAATCAGGCAAGAGCTAATGCTCGTCCTGAACCTTACTTATCCAGAGAAAAAATGGTTATCCCAATCGAAGATGAAGAGGAGGCCCAGATCATCGACCGACGACCGACGACCGACGACCGACGACCGACTGAAGATTCTCTGAAAGGGATATTGAGAGGATGGTGGAAGAGCGAGTGGAACAAAGGCTTTTGACTTTGAGACAACCTTGGCCTCGTTCCCGAGAAATCCAGGATAGTATAGCTGCATGTTCCCCATTCTGCCTAAAATTAGGGAAGCACAGGCTTCTGGACCTTTACCTGCTCGACTCCCCAGATATGATGGAACTGGTGATCCGACTGATTATATTTTTAGTTTCACAAACATAATGAATTTATACGCTCATTCAGCGGAATACACGGCAAAATTGATGATCACAACCTTCGAGGGGTTGGCACTGGACTGGTTCGGAAAACAACCACCTAACTCAATATTTAGTTTTAGAGAGTTATGTAACAAACTAGAACAACAATTTGCTAGTCAGAAAAGACAGAAGCTCCCCATGAGCTATCTGGGAACTATTATCCAACAAGATGGGGAATCTCTAAGAACTTGGTTAGGAAGATTCAATGTTGAACTGTTGAAGATCGACTCCCCAAATATCGATTATATCATATCTATTCTATTCGATCTGACAAAAAATAGGCAATTCGGTAATGCCTTAAGTCGGAAACAACCAAGAACATTTGCAGAAATCATGACATTGGCCTCCAAGTATATGACTCAAGAAGAGATGAACTCATTCAAAGATAAAAATAAAAGTAAAACATCCACTTCAGGGTCTAGGAAACCTGAAAAACCCCCGATGCCAAGAGTCATGGATTACGATCGATTTTCACGAAGGGGAAACGTATTCCAAAGGTTAGAATATAGTGGGAGTAACCCTGAGAAAAGACCTAATGTCTACCTCAGGCCTCGATCTCCAGAGAGGAATGTTAGAGATCGGGTGAGCTATGTGGAGTATACCAAACTAAACGCTCCAAGAGAGGATATTTTGGTGATACTAGAAAGAAGTAATTTAATTCCCCCAGCAAAAAGGATCAAGCAGGCAAAACCTGGGGCAAAGAACTACGATTTATATTGTAGGTATCATCGAGCTCACGGTCACAGGACCGAGGACTGCTATTACAGGAAATTGAAAAGTTAATTCAACAGGGCAAGTTGAACGAATTTGTGGACAGAACAGATTGGAGAAGACAAAGGACGCGGAGTCCTAGGAGGAGGGAAGAAATTAGAAGCCCTCGCGAGAGGTCTCCCAGTAATCTCGCGCCTCGAAGAGACGACATCGATAACGATCACGTCAATGGTACCATACATGTAATCTCGGGCGGTCCAACTGGGGGCGATAGTCAAAATGCAAGACGGAAGATAGCCCGGTCTCTGGAAAAAGGAGTTATAGTCCCTAAAGAGATTTGGACGCTCGAGAATAAGAACTCTGTCAAAGGAACTATCAGCTTCGATGAGAGTGAAGTCCCTAGAAATCTGAATTGGGACATTAACGAAGACCATCCTAATTTTCTGATGGTTGTCTCACTCAGGATCTCTGATTTTAATGTTAAAAGACTCCTGATTGATAATGGAAGCTCGGCTAACATCATAGCCGTCGAAGCTTTGAATCGAATGAATCTAGGAAAAATAATTCTCCAAAGAGTAGCCACGCCACTGGTAGGGTTTGGAGGATTGAAAATAGTTCCTGCAGGAACTATCAATTTAAGTGTAACCCTTGGGAACAAACCTCATCGAGTAGTAAAAATGATAAAGTTCTTAGTGGTGGAAACACCATTCGCCTATAACGCCATCTTAGGAAGACCGACATTAAACCAATTCCGAGCAGTTGTCTCAACCTATCATCAGAAGATAAAATTCCCTACGGTTTCTGGGGTCGGCGAAATAGTTAACGATCACTGTATGGCATGGGATTGTTATAATACGTCACTATATTTGAAAAGGAATGTCGATCCATTAACGCCGTCAAAAAGAAAAACGGTAGGATCTTCAGTGGAGAAATCTCAAGAGCCATAATTGCCTAGTACGGAAAGGATCGATAAAAAGGGAAAAGAGCCTATAGATCTGACTTTACGCGCACCTGAGCATAAAGAGATTAAACTTATCGAGAATTATCCAACCAGAATCACTAGGATTGGAACAGAATTGTCTCCGCAAGGAGAAATCATGTTGATCAACTTCTTAAGGAAAAATATAGATGTGTTTGCTTGGAGCTCGGAGGATATAGTGGGGATTGATCCGAGAATAATAACCCACTCTTTGAAAATAGATCCGAACGCAAAATCGGTCAGGCAGAAGAAAAGGAACCACGGCCCTGTAAAAGACAAAATAATAAAAGCAGAGGTCGAGAGGCTTTTAATGTCTAAACAGATAAGAGAAATACACTTTACTGAGTGGTTGTGCAATGTCGTACTAGTCTCAAAGGGTGACAAGAAGGATAACAAATGGAGGATGTGTAACGATTTTACGGACTTAAACAAGTTATGTCCAAGAGATCCTTACCCTCTCCCAAGGATCGACCTGTTAGTCGACTCAACAGCTGGTTTTGCAATTTTCAGTATGATGGACGCATTCCAAGGTTTCTACCAAATTTTCATGGACGAGAAAGATCAAGAAAAGACTGCCTTCATTACCGAACAGGGAGTATATTGTTTTGTAGTAATGCCGTTCGGACTGAGAAACGCCGGAGCAACCTATCAACGGTTGGTGAACTTGATGTTTAAAGAGTTAATTGGAGAAATAATGGAAGTGTATGTCGATGATATGCTGGTCAAAAGCATGAGCGAAGAAGACCACATTAAACACCTTGATCGTTGTTTTAAAATTTTAAGGAAGTATGGAATGAAGCTCAACCCCTTAAAATGCACTTTTGGGGTAAGATCTGGGAAGTTCTTGGGTTACCTAGTTCATGAAAGAGGCATCGAGGCAAATCTAGAAAAAATACGTGCTATCACAGAAATGAAGCCTCCAAGAAATATTACACAAGTGCAAAGCCTAGTAGAGAAAATTGTGGCCCTCAATAGGTTCATATCAAGGTCGGCAGATAAAAGTCTACCATTTTTTCAAACTTTGAGGAATGCTAAGACTTTCGAATGGACCGAGGCTTGTGACCATGCATTCAACCAACTGAAAAAATACTTGACGTCACCTCCACTACTCGCCAAACCTACAGAAGGACAGCCTCTTTACATATACATCGCTATCTCCGAGGCCGCAGTAAGCTCAGTTATGGTAAAAATTGAGGGCTCGGAACACAAGCCAGTATATTATTTGAGTAAACTACTGCAAGGAGTTGAAAAGAACTATTTGGTGATCGAAAAATTTGCTTTAGCTTAGTGACGTCGGCACGAAGATTGCGACCCTATTTTCAAACATATAAAATCATCGTTCTTACCAATCAACCTTTAAGGCAAATTCCGTCAAAACCTGAAGCCTCGGGAAGATTAATCAAATGGGCCGTATAGTGTGGACAATACGAGATCGAATATCAACCACGAACGGCAATCAAAGCTCAAGTACTTGCAGACTTCCTACTAGAAATTCCAATTCTGTCGGAGACAAGTCCTGAAGTGACATCTGCAAGTGATGATAACATTATGATCGTCGATAAAGTAGCATGGCTAATGCACGTCGATGGTGCATCAAGCAGCGACGGTGGAGGTGCAGGAATTAATTTCCAAGGACCAAACGGTGAGGATATGAATTATCCATCACTTTAGACTTCATGGTAACCAACAATGAAGCAGTGTATGAGGCTCTAATCGCGGGATTGGAAATGGCATTAGAAGCCAACATCAAAACTTTAAACGTCTTAACAGATTCCGAGCTGATCCAGAGACAAATAAATGGAATGTATGAGGCCAAAAAGTACAACATGATAAAATATCTGGCAAAGGTAAAAGAATTAACTCAAAGATTTGACAAGTTTGAAATTCAAAATATACCCAGAGAAGAAAATCGATGGGCCGATCAGCTATCTAGATTTACGGGGACAAGAGATGGAAAGTCTAAGAGAGTGATTACATGGTTGATCTCGAAAACACAATCGATCGACCTTGACACCATTCCCATTACCAAAATTATGGACATCGACCTGGCCGCAGATAGTTGGATGACTCCCCTAGTCACATATCTGGAAGATGGGTCGCTCCCTAGCGATAAGAATGAAGCTAGGAGAATAAAATATCGAGCACCAAAATATGCCATTGAAAAGGGAAAACTCTACAGACGATCCGTCTCTGGAATTCTGCTAAAGTGTATTCCCGAGCACCAGACCTAGAGCATCCTTAAAAGTATCCATGAGGGAGAAGCAGGAAATCACAGTGGGGCTCGAGCGCTTACACTCAAATGTTTGAGAACTGGGTACTATTGGCCAACAATGTACGCAGATGCGCAGGATTATGTAAAATATTGGCCAGGTGCATTCAAATATAATACATCAACCGGCAGAGATAATGCTCTCAATTCCGATCTGTTGGCCTTTTGATCAGTGGGGTATTGATATAGTGGGACCATTCCCAATGGCCAGATCAAAAAAGAGTTATGTCCTGGTCGTTGTCGAGTATTTCAGCAAATGGATTGAATGTATAGCACTAGCTCGAATAACACAGTTCCAGGTCATAAATTTTCTTTGGAAAAATATAGTCTGTCGTTTCGGAATCCCGAGGGTCTTGATTTCCGACAATGGAACCCAATTTGCCGGAAAACAGGTTCAAGAATGGTGCTCGAAGTTTGGGATACAGCAAAATTTTACGTCCGTCGGACATCCTCGAGCCAATGGGCAGACTGAAGTAGCAAATCGAGAGATTATAAAATCCCTCGAGAAAAGGCTGGACGACGCCAAAGGAAAGTGGTTGGACGAGCTCCCTGGTGTCATTTGGGCTAACAGAACTACAATAAAAGCCTCTACCGGTGAAACACCTTTTAGCTTAGTCTATGGATCAGAGGCGGTTATCCCAGTTGAGGCACTTATCCCCAGCCCTAGAGTTGAGTTGTACAATGAAGAATCAAATGATCAACTGAGAAGAGACGACTTCGATTTAAGTGAGACCTTGAGAGAAAAAGCCAGTCTTCGTTTACAAGCAGCCAAATCCTGCATGGATAAGGCCTACAATCTAAGAGTGAGAATACGATTGTTCAAGGAAGGTGATTTGGTACTTAAAAAGGTCGAGGTGTCGAAACATGTGGGTAAATTACAGCAAAATTGGGAAGGTCCATATGTGGTCATCGCAGTCGGCAAGAAGGGATCGTATAAAATAGCCCATATGGATTGAACCCCACTTCCTCGAACATGGAATGCAGTAAACCTCAGAAGATATTATGGCCGTTAAATCTCGAGATAAGAGGTTTCGGAGATCAGATAGGGTTTTTACAAGAAGTTAGCTTGTTTTTTCATTTTTTAGTGTGTTTTGTTATTTTCTCTTTGGATATCAAATTTATCTACGATTATAAAAGCTTTTGCTTATTCTTTCCATACATCGCATTCAAAAGACTATTGTCAAAATTCACTCTACACAGGTTAAAAACCAAAAGTTGGTATAAAACCTAAAGTAAAATAAAATCTTTGAGTAAAACCGATTGGGTCGGTATAAACTCATCGATCTCCTAATGAACGATCTACACAGGTTAAAAACCAAAAGTTGGTATAAAACCTAAAGTAAAATAAAATCTTTGAGTAAAACCGATTGGGTCGGTATAAACTCATCGATCTCCTAACAAACGATCTACACAGGTTAAAAACCAAAAGATTGGTATAAAACCTAAGTAAAATAAAATCTTTGAGTAAAACCGATTGGGTCGGTATAAACTCATCAATCTCCTAACGAACGATCTACACAGGTTTAAAAACCAAAAGTTGGTATAAACCTAAAGTAAAATAAAATCTTTGAGTAAAACCGATTGGGTTGGTATAAACTCATCGATCTCCTAACAAACAATCTACACAGGTTGAAAAACCAGAAATTGGTATAAAACCTAAAGTAAAATACAATTTTTGAGTAAAACCGATTGGGACGGTATACACTCACTGATCTAATGAAACGATCTTCAAGTGGTTAAAACCAGTGATTGGTCAAAAACTTAGGTAAAATACATATTCGAGCAAACACGATGGGGTCCAGAGAAACTCATCAATTGACATCATACGATCTACGAGAAGAGAATTTAGTATTATAAGTAAAAGAAGAATTTTATTTATGTTCCTAAAACTATTGCAAATAAGTAAAGTACATTGGAAAGATACAGAGATCTCCCTAATCAATCAACAAACAAATCCTATTACATGCTAAAGAAAGTCATAATCGAGTACAGCTCGGTTGTCCGGTAGACTTGTAAAAAGCAATCTTACAAAATCGATTCATCGACTAAGACTGTTCAGCTTTGAAGAATGGCGGCACGAATAGTGGGCTTCTGTTTTTGTTTGTCTCCATGCAACTCCCAGAATTCTTGCCACCAGCTACAGCCGCTCGACGAAGACAACCGCCTTTGAGTTCCGTGACTATGACATCATAGGCAGAGAGAGCTTTGTGAGATCATAATTTTACGTCGATCGATGGTGGTCAGCATTCTCGATCATACCTTCTGGTTTTAATGAACTAACCAGCTTTCCACCGACCATGAAACTATTAGATCGGAATGCCACCATATCGACCCTTACCCATTTGCACAGGATGGTCGATATATGACAGACACTCCGATCGATCCCCTTTTTAGGGATCGGAGACTTCATGGTTTTTGAGAAGTGTCCATTTTCCGATTCCGCCCATACCGAGTCGACGTGATTAACATATTGTTGATTTTCTGAGTTAGGTGGACGACCACCGTTTTGAGAAAAGAAGAAGTACATTGTTTAGAAATTTTACTTTTAAAGGTAAATGAATGAAAGGTAAAGGATTCCTTTTATAGATAAGTGGGTAAAAATCCAACGGTGAAACTCATATCCAATCAATGGCAATGACGTGATATCGAGAATTACGTTACATAGTCATAACTGCAAGCCTTAAATATAGGACTTGAATTTAATGCACTATTAAGTTGGTCAATAAAAGTCATACATTAGATCGATATAGACAGTACAAAGATTATCATAGCAAAATTGATATTACATATCAAATATTCCTATCTGAACAGAGACATCGATCGACACACTAGCAGTTATACCTACAAAATGTCAAAGAAGGAATTTATCTTCACTAAGAAAACACCTCAGAGCTTCCTCGGAACGATCATCTTTTCTTCTACTTTGAGAACAGTGACGAGAAACTAATGTTCAGGCATTCTTCTCAGGGTCGACATATGTCGATCATCGAGGGAAAAATACATGCTTTCACAACTCGACCACCTCGAAAAAGCTGATGCTTTTCTTTTACAAAGTAAAAAAGGGATCAGAAGGATCTCATGCATGGCATCGTCGACCTGTTAGAAACAAGTTGATTTCGATAAACCAAGAATCCAGCTTTCCTCTGATCTCGACCTCTACCATACGGCATAATTTATGGTCGACTAGTCCCCAGTTACGAGATTCGTCCGACCATCGCCATATAAGGTGGAGTTTCCATTTTTCCAATTCATCCCATACCAAGTCAGGAACCCGTCATTCGTTGAGGTAACACATTTTGGTGGACGACGATGGTTATACCAATAAAAATTCTTCTTGAACAACTTCATTTCTGTGAGATGGAAAAGTATAGATTGACCTTTTTATAGGCAGGAGGTAAAGGATCCAATGGTGTTGCATTGAGATCCTATCAACGGTCCAGATTAAATACGTTAACAAGTTGATTCACAGCGTTGAATATACATTCGATTATTACTATAGAATCAAAAATGCAAGACCACAGATGAACAAGTCAAAAGTAACTGATTTTATTGCGATTTTTGAGGATCATTACATTTGACAAATACAGTCGATCAAAAGGAAAAAGTACATTCATCCTTGATATCTAACTACAGTTGTTACAAATACTAGCCTACTACGCTGCTCCTCAGAATGATCTGCTCCTCCAATCCGACGTACTCCTTATTCTTGGACTCTTGTCACTGCATTGGTGAAGATTGGCAAATATACTTCACCAGACCTTAACGAAGTATCCTCATTGGTCGGAGGATGTCCTGATGGAAGATTGCGAAGTATCCGCCTGAGTCGAAGATAGCTCATCCAACTCATACAAAGTAGCCTCCTTGGTCGGAGAGCATACCTGACACAGGGGATACCATCATTTTAATGAACTAACCAGCTCTCGTCTCTCATGAAAAAATTGGGTTAATATCTCCACCATAGTCGACATGCCATAAGGGCCAAATTGAAATGTTTAATGAAGACATGTTATGTCCCTCTTTTATGTTTCCTACTTCTCAAAAGAATTATTTCTAGTAGGGAAATAATCAATTAATGGACAGACATGGAAACGTTCTACGGTTACGGCACAACTACCAAGATGACTTTTCCTCTCCAAAGAAGATAGATAATAGTTATTTTGGCAACCAGATCGAAACAACGTATTATTCTACATATAAACGATTGAGACAATGAACTGCTCTATTCACGACAAAAGAGTTTAAGAAAGACCCTTTTCTACTGTTCAAGAGCCTGATCAGGACTTGTCTGATGAGCAAGATAGGTCATCATTTCTTTTGTACGTTGCTTATATCCAAGAGAAAAACCCCTGTCAAACTCTTGTTTTTTACTCTTATCGATCTAGGACTGAGTAACTTCTTCTATATTCCTGTTCAGTTGAAGCAGGTCTTCTTTTTCCTTAGTAAGCTGCTCCTTATCGGACTCCAAGCTGCTATTTACTCGAGCAAGTTCTTCTTTCTCTTTAGAAAGCTTTTCAGTAGCAGCTCGGAGATTCTCAACCTCAGTCATCAGCGATCGATGAGCGGCAGCAATTGTGTTTACCCGTTCAAAAGACTCTTCTCGAGAAAAATAAGACTCATCATTTTGTATCACAAGCTGAAGAGCTTCATGCTTGGCCTATTATGGAGAAATAAGAATGAGGAACTTCAAAAGCCAAAAGATAAAAGATCTCTATCGAAAGAATAATAAAGCCCACTTACCATCTCCAAACGCTTGAAAATGGACATAACAAGCTACAAAGAAGAGTGGTTCTTCAGTTTATCAAGCTCCTTGGGCAGAATTGTACCCATTCCCAAATTCCAAGATACCCCATCAGGCTCGAGGGATGCTGGGACACATGCATCAAAGGAAACCCCACCAGATCGACTCATCTCAAAGTCAATTATTTCTTCGACCTGCTCCTTAAAAGGACGATCGTCTAAAAGAGACGGATCATCCATGGAATTCTTGAAACTAGAATGGCTGGGACCAGATCCAGTTTTAGCTATATCTCGAGGAATAGGGGGAGGAGAGATAACTTGCGTATCTTGAGAAGTGGAAACAACAATATTAGAGCGCAAGGGGGCAAAAAGAGACTCAGGAATATCTTCCACAGGTCCCCTCATTTGCAGAATTGGCTCGACTTCTGGATTGGGAGGAATAATAACGACCTGTTGAGAATCTTCTTGACCTGAGGTTTGATATGTGATGGCATCTCGTTCGGAAGGGGGACGCTCATCTATTGTTCGGTTGACAAGAGGAGGGGAAGTAGATCGAGACTCCTCTTTTGCGGTTTGGTCGACATGAGGAGGAGAAGTAGCCCAAGACTCCTCGTTCCGGTAAGTCTCCAGAATATTTGGATCAACCAAGGGGCTACAGATCAGAGCACGTGAAGGACCCATAGGAGAATCCATCGTTTCCTTCGCCTAAAAAGGAATATTCACCATTATTTTTGGAGTTCCTCCCGAGGAGGACGACACCGGGTCGGATTGAAGCACAGTTTCCCGAGAAGGAGCTCCTCCTTGAGAAGATGACTGATGCGAACTTTCTATTCGAATTCTCTTCTTCGGAGTATCTAGTCGGGACGGGCCCCGTAGGGATCGTTTGTTGGCTCCAGAAAAAAGATTGGAACTCATGATCAAGGAAACAGGAAATCTTATGAATTACCGAACTGTAGCTCCGATTTACAACACAGAAATTTTATATTGCAAGTGGGGACGCGCGGTAAAACTTCAAAGATTTTACCTTTATATATAGTTAAGGAAATGACAATTATATATAGTTAAGGAAATGACAATTATGTCCCCAATCCTTGGCGCACGCAGTAAGATTTCAAATAATTGTCAGAATGGATTATCAATTGTGTATTACGATCATCAAAACGACAAAGAATAATTCAACAAAGATTAATATATCACTGAAAATTAGGTATACCAAATTAGAAATTTTCTGCTGGCTACATTTGTAAATTTTTCCATTTCCATTGAACAAAATGACAAGGTTACAAGGATCAAAGAAGGTTACAACTGAATTCCTAATCTTGAGAATGATCTAGGATGGGGAATTAACTTCCTTAGAGGACAACTTTTCACTATCTTCTTTCTCTTCATCGGCCTGATCTCCTTCAATATCTCCTTCGTTATTCTCGTCTTTCTCTCCATCCGCGCTCGATCTTCCTCGACGTCCTCCGTTAACTCCAAGTCGGGTGCGGGCACGGGAAATTGAGTTCCGTACTCAGCCACTAGATGAGCTAAAGGATGATCACTATACTCAACGGTAGGCAAGCAATCAGGAGGATAGTCTTGGAGTTTTCGATCCTTTTCGATAGCCATTACCTCGCGGTATTCATCGCGCCTATCAGGAATCTGACCTGACTCGATCAGTTGATCGACCCCCTTGTAAAACGAGCTCAGTAGCAGACCTCCGATCTTCTGATGTATAATAGCCGTATGTACTGGAGAATCAAGAAACTCTCTAACAACAGATTCTACGCCAGGGGAGTGATGTTCGTCTATAACCTTAT
Source organism: Penstemon davidsonii (assembly GCA_034814905.1). NCBI lineage: Eukaryota > Viridiplantae > Streptophyta > Magnoliopsida > Lamiales > Plantaginaceae > Penstemon > Penstemon davidsonii. Next base: position 26,423 of record JAYDYQ010002440.1, on the reverse strand, counting down.
CTAAACTGGAATCATATTCCTTAGCCGCGAGTTGTGAACGAAGTGATGCTATCTCCGACTCCAGTCTACTAATCACAGTGGCGTGTGAAAATCGTTGCTCATCCATTTCTCAATTCAGTAGCTCGACCTGTGTCTGGTATCGACTAGCATCCGTCATCATATTAATGATATGAGGATTGTCGGTCTCTAAGTTTGGGTTGGCACTAGGAGCAGGCTGAGTTTCTGCAGATTGGCGAAAATTATCGACCCGAGCAAGTTGATCTTCGAGCTCCTTGACTCTGGCAGTTAGAATACTGTTGCTTTCTTCGACAAACTGGCATTGATCTCTATGCAAGGCCGTATCATACATGGCTGATACCAAAGCATTACCGGTCTGTGGCGAAAATATGTTGTCTAAATAAGTAATGAAGTAAAGAAATTAAGGTTTGTAGGAAGAACAAACGGGATTTTAATATATTACCACTTCATGGGCATGAGCAGCTCTTGCCAATTGTTCGAGTGGACTTTTCTTAAAGGTCCGCTGCACGTCTTTAACAAAGGTAGAAGATAGAAGAAGCCGGATTGACTTATCGATGACGTTCTCCTTATCATCGGTTAACAATGAATCTCTTTCCGAATATCCAGCCGCTCGTTTTCCTTGAAGGTGGCTTTCGATCATGTCTACCAAAGAAGACTTACGACTTAGATCTCCGACATGAGTGAAATACTCGCCTTCTTTGTCAAAAAACTGAGTCCTTGTTTTAGCATCAGGACCAGTAGGATTTCGTTCTGACCATGTTTTGCAACCTAGAATTCCGAATTCATCCCTAAGATATTTAGGTGGAAAACCACGGCCTGGACGAGAGCTTGTCGAAGGTTGCTCTGTTGAAGTTTGGCCAGTTGGGGGAGGAGCTACTCGAATAGGATCTGCATTTTCGAACGACTCTTCTTCAGAGTCTTCTAAATCCTGATATTGGTCTCTTCTCCTTTTTCTGGATTGCCTCTGCTCAATTGGAACTTTTCCCGACGACTTCTTCGAGTTTGAAAGGACAGTTTTTCCAACCACAGAAAAACGGCAGTTCTCGACCATGGAAGCTACAATATAAGATCGATAAACATTACTAGACGGCAAACTTATAGATCCTTTTCTAAGGATAAGATAATTATTAATAAAATCTTACCTAGGGATCGATCGTCCGATGGGATGGGAAAACTCAAAGAGCTCAATCCAGCCTTGCGAAGGAAGATTTCTCCGATCAAATAAGGTGACTGATACTTATTTGATCTCATCTCCTCGATCAAATCAGAAGAAAATTGGTCATCTGGGACCATCTCACCAGTCACCTTTCGACCGCCGTACACCCAAGATTGGTTATATCCCCAGTCATGAGTGAATTCTTCAGTTTCTCCGTTCTCAAGGATACGCAGGGTCGGAGCCTTAACAAAAAAGAAGTTCAACTTCCATTCCGTACTATTGCTCGAAATGGCATTTTCGAGAACGGCAAAACCGGGTCGTTGGCTAACATAATAGTAGCCTCTATTAGAGGAGGTCGATATGGAAAGTCGAAAAAAGTGAAGAAAATTACGAAATGAGGGCTGCAAGCCTCTTGCAACCATCAAAACAGAAAATGCCATCATAAAGGCTATTGCATTTGGTACAAGTTGGGTTAAAGAGACAAAGAAAGTCTCTAAGAATTGACGAAGGATCGGAGAAAGGGGAAAACAGAGCCCATGTTCGAAATGAGACGTATAGAAAGCTCGACAGTTTGGAGGAGGGGTATTGACTCTCTCCTCGGGGGAAGGAATGATTATTTCAAAATCCGAAGGGAAATAACGACCGTATTCTCTTTTCAAAGCGGGAAGATCTTCCTCATTCCATCGAGAAGGAAAAAACTCGACGGGAGCGGAAATTTGAGGTTGGGCAGTTTTGGATTTTTTGGATGCTCTGGCCATCATTTCCTCCTCCGGAACGATCTCAACCACCAAACTATCAACTTCTTTCTCTTCATAGTCCCTGATTTCTTCTGCCTGAACATCGTCTACTATTTCCTCTTCAGAAGAAAGGACTTCAGGATCAGAGGCGTTAGGTGGTACTTGTTCTCCTTCATTTTGGATTGAGGAATGGGGATTTTGCGAAGTAGAGGCCTTTGTTCTCGAAGTAATATGCTCAATGAAATAAGAAAATTGAAAGATTATCGATTCAAACTTTTACTGCAAGAGGATCTAAATATCTGGGGTAAAAAGTAAAAAGATCCCGCTAATTTCGACTATATATATGGGCGGTGAAAAGACGGATCAACCCCTTTGCGTCTCTTCAACTTCCCGCCAAATTATGAAAAGACTTTACGATTGTCTGACACACGTTACCAAACTACGTGTCTCCACCTGGAAGTTTCTAATGAAAATGCACTCTTTTTCCCTTGTTCGGTTTTTATCCCATAAAGGGTTTTTCCGAACCAGGTTTTTAACGAGGCATATTTCATTAACAGTGAAAGGATCAACGCGACAACTATATTTACTTCTACGAGCTCCAGCTACGATTACGCTCGAAAAGTGAGGGAGTACTGATGGGGGCTATTTTACACACATAACGGGGTATGCCTTTCGTGGAGGTTCAAGATCGATCCGACCTGTGAAGACCTCGAGATCGGCTCGACCCGCCCATATATATCTGATCGACCTGAAGATCGATCATGAAGATTTATTGGGCCGAACGGTACTCCTAAGTTAAGCGGGATTCCTAGGCCTAATAGGACTCCTAGTCACATTAGGATTGGTCAATTATTATAAATACTTATTTCTACATTGTATCAGAGATCCAGATTTTAACCTATCAATAATACTACACTTGTTTCGCCTCCTATTTACTGTTTCTTACGTGTTTTACACTATTCTTGAAATTGCGCCATCCTGAGTACTTTAACCAAACCCCGAGTATAAAGTTGTTCCTTTAATAATTTACTGAGATTAACCTAAACACGAAATCAGGCTAAATCACAACTTGTCAAAGGAAACATTGAGATATCAGATGTGTCTATGCCTAGGGTTTAAAATTCAATATTCTCAGCATTAGTTAGTTCCGTGATAAGGGATTTTCAGTGATATTCTCATAAGATAAGTGTTTCATTGAAGATATAAAATCAAAGAAAGTTTTTCTATCTGGTCACATAAAAGAGAATGTTTATGTTGTTGATTGGGACTCTGTTGACCCAAGAACTGACTTGTGATTTGTTGCAACATGATCAAGTAAAGTCAGTTGGCTATATCTTAAAAGAATAAACCATGTTAATTTCAAGACCCTCAACAGATTGGTGAAGCATAATTTGGTGGAAGGACTTCCAAACATTAACATGAAGAAGGAAGAACTTTGTGAAGCTTGTCAGAAAGGCAAATAGTTCAAATCATCATTCAAAAGCAAGATGCACCAATCATCAAGTAGAGTACTTGAGCTTTGTCACATGGATATGTTTGGACCTACTGACCCATCTAGTATTGGTGGAAAGAAATATTGTTTGGCTGTTATGGATGACATTTCAGGATTCACATTGGTGGTATTTCTGAAAAACAAAAGTGATACCAAGCAAGATCTGACTAATCTGATGGAGAAGCTTCAAAATCAAAAGGACTTGAAGATTTTGAGGATTAGACGAAACAGAGGCACTGAGTTTACAAACTGCACTGTTGAGGAGTATTGTAATTTGAAAGGAATTACTCATGAGTACTCAGTTGCCAGAGCACCACAACAAAATGGAGTTATTGAAAGAAGAAACATAACTCTAAAGGAAGCATTAAGAACGATGATTGCTGAAGCCAAATTACCTCAAAAATTTTGGGCAGAATCTACAAATACAGCATACTACACTCAAAACAAATGCATGATCAACAAAATGCCCTAACAATGGAAAATAGCATTTGCAAAAAAGGCTGATGAAGCCGTATTTGTAGGTTACTCATATGTTAGTAAAGCTTATAGATTCTTTAACAAAAGAACCTTACTAGTAGAAGAGTCAATTCATGTAGTTTTTAATGAACCTACTAATGTTTCTAAAGAAGTTCAAAGCTCAAATTCATAAACTTAGTGCAAAAGAAGCTCATATTCCTGTCCAGCTACCTAAAATGAACATTGTTAATGACAACTTAGTTGATGGAGATAACAACAGAGATCAATCACCTGTTGAAGCAACATATGATTTACTAACTGCGGAGAGATCAACAGGGTGTTAGATTTCAATAGCATTGACGTCTTCAGCTGAGTTTAATATTGATAGTTCAAGATAACAACACCCTAATTTACTTGGTGATCCTCTTGACAGAGTTAGAACAAGAAGATCTACATCAAATGAACTATTATACAATATTTTTATATCTCAAGAAGAGCCAAAGAAAATTGAGGATGATCTTAATAATTCAAGTTGGGTTGAAGCAATGCAAGATGAGATAAATTAATTTGAAAGAAGCAAGGTTAAATGTCTAGTTCAAAGACCTGATCATCAAAGAGTAATTGGCACTAAATGGATTTTCATAAACAAGATGGATGAACATGGAGTCATCACAAGAAATAAAACAAGATTAGTGGCCAAAGGTTACTGCCAAGATGAAGACATTGACTTTGATGAGACTTTTGCACTAGTATCAAGGATTGAAGCTATCAGACTATTTTTGGCCTATGCTGCTCACATGGATTTTATTGTATATCAGATGGATATGAATAGTGTATTTCTTAATGGTGAACTACATGAATGAGTATATGTTGAGCAACCACCTGGTTTTAAAGATTACCAAAATGGAGATAAAGTCTACAGATTGAGGAAAGCATTATATGGGTTAAAACATGCACCTAGAGCTTGGTGTGATACTTTACCTGATTTTCTTCTCAAGAAAGGATTTCAAAAGCATAAAGTTGACAAGACTCTGTTCAGAGTCGAATTGGATGACCTTATTTTACCTATTCAATGTAGATGATATTATTTTAGTTCAACTAACCAGCAGATGTCTGAAAAGTTCTCTCAGCTGATGCATATAAGTTGGAAATGAGCATGATGGGAGAACTCAATTACTTCTTGGGCCTACAAATCAATCATATGAAGGATGTCATATTCATAAATCAAGCCAAGTATACAAGGAATCTGTTCAAGAAATTTGGATTGGAATCTTCCTCAGCTATTGTTATTCCAATGGCAACTTTAGTGAAGATTGACAAAGAAAAAGAAGGGAAGCCCACTGATATCACCAAGTATAGAGGCATTATTGGATCTTTGTTGTACTTACCAACAAGTAGGCCTGTATAATGTATTATGCTGGAGTCTGTACAAGATTCCAAGTTGATCCCAAGGAATCTGGTTTTGTTATTTAGACTATGATCTTGCAGGTTGTAGAGTTGACAAGAAAAGCACCACTGGAACTTGTAAATTCTTGGGCAGCAGACTAATATCATGGATGAGTAAGAAGCAAACATCAGTATCAATTTCAACAGCAGAGGATGAATACATTGCTGCTGGAGCTTGATGTGCACATATTTTATGGTTAAAGCATCAATTTGAAGATTACAATGTTAAGGTCACTAAAGTTCCCATCTTATGTGACAACAATAGGGCAATATCTCTTACTCAGAATCTAACCAGTCATTCAAGGACTAAGCATATAGAGATTACACATCATTTCATAAGGGATCATGTGGAGAAAGGAAATATCATCATTGAATATGTGAAGACTAGAGATCAGTTAGCTGATGTCTTCCAAAAGCTCTTATGTGATTCAAGGTTCTCATAATTGATAATTGAGTTGGGTATGTTGAATCTGGATGCATAAATTGAGGGAGGAACAAATCATTCCTTGTTCTACATCAGAAAATTCAAGACCTATTAAAAAACAAAGTGATCAAGATGATGTTCTTTCTATCAGATTAGTGCAAATGAATTCTTCAAATCGGGGGTAACATGTAAAACTAGCGGTACTCCTAACAACAAAGTATTTATTTTCATTTAATCTACTTAGAGGAACATTATTTCTAGTTGGATTGACAAACAGCATGGGAAGATCACTGGCTATTGACTTTCTTCAGTGATAAATTTATTTACAGCTAACTACACCCAACAACTAAGTGTTTGCTTACTTGTCTGTTCAACTTATACGTTACCTATAAAAGCATACTTATTTGTTATATTAACTAAACACGTTTTTACTAGTATAATTACACTGACCATTTGCATTCAACCTTATCCACCTATATTAAATTGAATTTTGAAACTGACGTCCGCAAATCACGTCCACTGAACTAAAGGCCAAATTAATGGACACGATCAAAACGGCTTCAGATCTGGGAAAGTATAAATAGACTATCACTACGCTGTTCAATACTTTATCACCCTCAAAATTCAAAACCCTAAGCCAAAACAGCATACCGCTTTCTTTTGCAATTTACTATGAAATTCATCTAAATTCCGGTACGAAATGGCACCCAAAGTTGAGGATTTGAATTCTGCCCATTGAGATGAGACAGATTTTTAGATCTTCCTCGAGCATTGGTCCATGTCTCTGAACGGCTTTCTGCAACTGTTCACTGTACAGTTCTGCTGTTCTTTCTGTCAGTTCGCATTTAATGCAACTTGCTGATACGAGGTTTCTCTTCATTCATTTGTCATTAATACCCTCTTCTTACAGCATTTATTACACCAAGTGCATTTATTACCGTTGTAATAACTTTGTGATCACTTATACTCTGCTGTTCTAAACCACCCTGCTGATGAACACTCTGTTGATTCAAATCGAACTCATATGATTTTACTCTGCTGAAATCCAGCAGTCTAATTTCGTACTCAGCATCAGATCAGTAGTCTTCTTGATCTAAATTTAATCTTCTGATTTTACTTGTATTTTTTATTGAACTTCTTAAGGGGTGTTTTCAAATGCTTTTAAAAAGTATTTTTTTGCTTTTTTTTTTAGCTTAAAGTATTTTAATAGTGTTTACAAGTAGGTGTTTCTGCTATTGCTTCTTCAATTGAAAAACAGGTTGGCAAGAAGTAGCTAAGGAGGTGCTTCGTCTATTGCTTCTTCTAGGTGGCATTTTTGTAATAATTAAAGTTGTTATTTTACATATTTGCAAACACCCTCTGCTTTTGAATAAAAGTATTTATTTTTTAATTTTGCTTTAAGCAATTGCTTTTGAATTTTTAAAAACATTTGTAAACACCCCTTTAGAGGTTGCTAAGCTTTCATTACTTAGCTGATTGCTTTTGAAAATCATCAAAACCTCCCTTCACTTCTTTATCTTCATCCAACAATTTCCCCCTTTTTGATAATGAAAAAACTTCAGCTAAGTACCTGTCCTAACTTAAGTGAAGTCTTCACACAAAATTTCTGAGATAGAAATTGAGTTGGATAAACTTATGTAATCTTTCATTAATGAGTTGAACTGTTACAAGTACATCAGATTACAAGAATGAAAAAGTTACAAAAAGATAGAAAATTACAAAAGAATACAAGAATAAAAAGTAGGTTATTATGTTGGTATTCAGCTTCAATGTCTTCATCCACTTATTCTTCTTCATATTCTTCTTCATCACTGTCTCCACTAGAGAAACTTAACACTAAAGATTTGACTTTTTTCTCTTCCTTTTCAGCAGCCTCAATCTTAGCTAGTAACTCATCTAGTTTCTTTGCTTTTCTGTATGGATCAAGCTGTTCTTCAGTAGAATCCTTGGAAGCAGCAATTTGTTTATCATCTTTTGCCACATCCTTGGGTTCTTCTTCTTTTTGTTCAGCTTCAACATCAGCAACAGTCTTTTCAGGTACATCAGTAGCCTTCGTTCCTTCAGCAGGCTTATCAGCAGCCTCTTCAGGAACTTGAGCTTCATCAGTAACCTTAACTTCCTCATTTTCTTCAGGTACCTCTTCCCCCTTTTTGTCATCATCAGCATGGTTGAGTTCTTCAATCTGTACAGGCGGAATATTTACTACATCACAGGGCATTCTGATGTTTTGATCCATTGCCCTCAATAGATTTCCTTGATGTTGATGGTTAGCAACTAGCACTTCAGCTTTTTGATGGAAATAATCCATGTTCTCACGAACATCAAATATCTGTTCACTGTTTTGCAGCTGAGACTGATGTACTAAATCAGCACTTGCACATAATGTTTTCACAACACTTTCATTCTTTTCTTCATTTGCTTCCATGGTTTCCGCAACAACTAGGTTAATCTGTTTCCAGCCAGCCTCATTTTCTTGAACTCTAATGTTGAACGTCTGAATGCCTGACTTTATCTCACTAATTTCTTCCTTCAGCGTAGTCAACTCATTATTCAACAGCTCAGTAGAATCAGTAGGCTGTGGAATGCTTTGATTGGTGCTTTGAACAAGCTTGGAGGCTATTTCCTCAAAATTCCTCAATAGCTCATTGTTCTTCTCCTCCATCTCTTTCATAGCATTTTCAATCATAGCCTTTATGGAATCCAAGATGGCTGAATGAACACCTTCATTTACATTGGTAGGAGTAGCACTTGTCTATTTTTCTGGAGTAGCTTCAACTTTCCACTCAATATGTAAAGGCTCATTTTCATGAAGTACTGCATCTAGTGGAGTTTTTGTATCAGCAAGGTTCATCTCCACAAATGAGTCTTTCGCAGCAGCTTCATTTAGATCAGTACCTTCATCTGTAATATGCATGAAATCAGAACCATCAGTAGACACGACTGTTTTATGATAAATAAAATGTGCAGGTACAAAAGGCAAAGTTGTCTGATGTGAGTGATCTGATTCTTGGTACTTTCTGATATCTGATCTGAAAGCTATGTCTTGTAAACTGGGCAGAGTTGTCAGATCAATAGAACTTCCAGGGTCAAACCTTGATATCTCAATCCATTTGTCCAGAGTAACACAGACAGCAATTTTAACAGCAGGCTCAACTAAGTCTTCTCCCTTTCTGGGTTTATTTGTCATTGTTCCCCTGAGAGCTGTTGATTCTTTTTGTACAATGAGTTTGGCATACTTATGTACTCTGTCAAGGAAGAAAGCAGAGTCCAATGCTTGTTTGATATTGTTGGTTTGCAACCACCCCAATACCCAACTTTCCTCAGCACTAGCCTCTTTCCAGGCCTTGGACTCTTCACTTGACCTGTTCAATCTATAGTTCCTCCATCTATTATATCTGATCTTTTCTGCGAGGAAGACACACTTAGATTGCAACAATGTGTTATACCTCTCCAATTTGGATTCAAATCTTGCAAAGACAGAAGGGTTACTTTTTACTATCTCTAGTGCACGACCTCTTTCTTCTTCTTCTTCACAAGTTGAGGACGAGGCAACACAAGAGAACCTTCTTTGGGTTCCCGAATCACTATCCCTCCACTTCTTCTAGGCCCATGAGCATCGTCCTTACTAGCTTAAAGTGCCTGAGCTAGATCTTCTTCTTTTTAGCAGTTAACTCTGCTTCAGTCATCTGTTTGGCTTCAGCCTCAGATTTACTAGCATCAAGGGCAGCCTTGAGTTCAACTTCTTTTTTTTTTTTTCTGATCAGCCTCTTCCCTTTTCTTTTTGTGGTAACGGGATACTTTAGCCTTACTAGTTCTCTTCTTTCTGGTGACTGTTGTTTCAGAAACCTCTGCTGATGGAACAGCAGACTGGTCATCTTGAGGTTCAGATACCTCTGTTGTTGTCTGTTTTTCAGCATCAGACTCCTTCACTGATTCCACTGGTCTTTCAGCTGATGGAGAATCTTCTCTAACAGTAAATGTAACAGTTTATCCTCCAAGAATCAGTCTTTTACTGGCAGTAGACTTGGTGTGTACCAAAGGTGGTACAACAGTAGGATTTTTCAGCGAACTCCTTGTCCTTTTTGATACATTTTCTAAAGGCAGTTCATCTGATTCAGTCCTTTCTGGGGATGCATCAAGTGGCATCTCATCTATCTTCGCAGCAACTTTGGAGATAATGTCATCAGCATTCAAAGAGTTAACTGGTCTAGCTTCAACAGCAGGGTTTGCTGTTTGACCAGCAGGCTCAGCAGCCTTGACCTTTACTTTGCCTTTATTTTCAGCAGCAGGCTTCTCTTCAGCCTTAGTGTCAGTAGTCTTGTCATTACTTTTAGCTTTCTTAGCCTTTTCAGCAGGTTTTCTTCAGGATATTTTCTCTTCTTCTGATTCTTTTCTTGTGAACCTTCAACTTTGGGCTCTGATTTGATAGGCTCATAAACCTTAACCTCTTTTTCCCTATGAAAGACCTTCCCATGGGTCATACCACAGGCCAAACTCATCAATTGATGACTTAAGAAAATTTTATGATGGTTGTGTCCAGCTTCCCTGTGATCTGCTATCACATAGAACAAATAAGTAGCCCAATTTACTTTCATCCCGTAGTAAACTGCCATCACAGAGTGCATTTTTCTTTGGGTAATCCATCCAGTGCACTTGTACAATTTTCGATGACCTTAGCAAATAGGTTAGCCATTCTTTGAAATTCGTCAATCAGCTGGGTCTTCTTGACCGAACCAGTGAGAATTTCACCTTTCTTCGCAGCAACTTTCCAGAAATCTTTTTCCAATGGAGCAGCCAACACTGAGAAGTCAGTGACTCCTTCATTTTTCAGGCCATATTTTTCACTTAGTAAGACTGGAGTGATGCAAAAATCTTTTCCTCCAACTCTAGCCCTGATTTCTAGCTTCTGCAAATCAACTTTTGCACTTTTGTAGAACTCATCCACTTCTGGTTTGAAAACCATTAACTCATGAGCTTCCATGTTGTTAACAAGCGAAGCTACCTTAAATTACTCCATGCTTTCTTTCATGAGCTCACATCTCGTAATTCAAATATCTTTCTTCAGCATTAGCATCAGCTTTTGAACCCATGATATCTGTTTGAATTGAGAGTAGAGTGCAAAGAAAAATCTCACAAGAATACAGAGACAGATTAGTAGTTCTTGGAAGTTAGAAAATTTTAAGGTGCGTAAAGTCACTCTTCTGATCAGATCTGGATTTATTGGGTTAGGGAATTTTTGGTTTCCGTGTTATCCGCCAATCGTTAGATCTTTCAGCGTCAGTTACGATCGTGTGTGAGACATTTATGGATTTTAAATTTTATTTATCTTGTCAGACTAGGCGGGAAAATGAAACATCCCTAGTCTTGACTTATAAAAATGTGTTTTAGGTAAAACATTTCTAATACAACACTTCTATATATAACAGATGAGTAATATTTACTTATATGACAGATGACTTGTCTGATAGCAATATATCACTAGAGAAAGCCAATAGCTAGTGATTTTCCTTTGCTGTTTGTCAATCCAGCAAGAAAAATAATCTTCATATCTTCAAGAAATAAGAACAAATCTTCCAATATTATAACTTCAACTAACTGTCATTGAAGATTTCATCTTTTAATCAGGAGTACCGCTCGTCTTACACGTTCTCCCTGAGTTTAAGAATCTATTAGTCAACTAGTCTGTTGAGAGTCAGTCTTCTTGAAGGTAACTCAGTTGTTGATAGATTAGTAAGTTGATGAACCATAGTCTTCTGATAGGTTCCCCCTCAGCTTATGATTCCAAATTCAACAAGCCCAAGAGTAGAAAATATTCCATCACTTAAAGGTTTAGTGAAGATGTCAGCTAACTGATTGTCAGTATGAACATATTCAATAATGATATTCCCTTTTTCAACGTGGTCTCTTATGAAGTGATGTTTGATCTCAATATGCTTAGTCCTTGAGTGACTTGTAGTGTTCTGAGTAAGTGAGATTGCACTTGTATTGTCACAGTAAATAGGTATTCCGCTGATTTTGTTATTGTAGTCTTCTAGTTGATGTTTCAACCAAAGAATATGTGCACAGCATGCTCCAGCAACAATGTATTCAGCTTCAGCAGTAGATATGGATAATGAAGTATGTTTGATGACTACCTAAAAATTGACAAGTACCTGTAGTACTCTTCCTATCAATTTTGCTGCCAGCAAGGTCAGAATCTGAATATCCAATAAGTTCAAATCCTGATTCACTTAAATACCACAATCCCAATTCTTGATTGCATTTTAGATACCTCAATATCCTTTTAGCAGCTAAGAGGTGAGATTCCTTAGGATTTGATTGAAATCTCGCACAAACCCCAACAAAGTACATAATATCTGGTATGACAGTGAGGTTGTAGGACCTCAGGCGCTACCACTTGCCCCAAAACCAATTGGTGTTAGGAAATGCGCATACCATTCCCTTATGGTGCATTCACACAAGCGCCCACGATATTCGATTGTGACTCCACCCGCACACTCAGTTTGGGTTCCACGGGACAATTACTATCACCCACACACTCGGTGTGGGTGCCCAACAATCTCCCCCTCAGCAATTGCTCCTGCTGGGAATCGAACACGTGACCTTGGCTCTGAAACCACTTGTAGGACCTCAGGCGCTACAACTTGCCCCAAAACTAATTGGTGTTAGGAAATGCGCATACCATTCCCTTATAGTGCATTCACACAAGCGCCCACGATATTCGATTGTGACTTCACCCGCACACTCAGTTTGGGTGCCACGGGATAATTGCCGTCACCCGCACACTCAGTTTGGGTGCCCAACAGAGGTATAGCAGATACCCAATTAGGCCTCTATATTTGGTGATGTCCACTGATTTTCCATCTTCATCCTTGTCAAGGTGAAGTCCAGTAACATTGGAATAGCAACAGATGAGCTAGTTTTCATACCAAATTTCTTGAACAGATCTTTTGTGTACTTTGCTTGATTGATAAATATGCCATCAGGCAGCTGTTTAACTTGTAATCCAAGAAAGTAATTGAGTTCTCCCATCATGCTCATTTCAAATTTATTATGCATCAGCTTAGAAAACTTGTCACACATATGTTTGTTAGTTTAACCAAAAATAATAACGTCCACATATATCTGAACTAACAGTATATGATTATACCATTCAATAGTGAACAAGGTCTTGTCTACTTTACCTTTGCGAAATCATTTAACTAAAAGAAAATCAGATAAGGTATCATACCATGCTCTTGGTGCTTGTTTCAGTCCATATAGAGCTTTCTTCAGACGATATACTTTGTCTTCTTCTTGATATACTTCACATCCTGGAGGTTGTTCAACATATACTTCTTCTTGCAGTTCTCCATTGAGAAAAGCAGACTTCACATCCATCTGATAAACAGTGAAGTTCTTGTGAGCAGCATAGGCAAGGAATAGTCTAATTGCTTCAAGCCTTGCTACTGATGCAAATGTCTCATCAAAGTTAATGCCTTTTTCTTGGCAGTAACCTTTGGTCACTAGTCTTGCTTTATTTCTGGTAACAATACCATCTTCATTCATTTTATTTCTGAAAACCCACTTAGTGCCAATGACTCTTTGATGAGTAGGTCTGGGTACCAAATACCAGACCTCATTTCTTTCAAATTGATTTAACTCTTCTTGCATTGCTTCAATCCAGTGAGAATCACTAAGAGCTTCAACAATTAGTTTAGGCTCAATTTGTGAAAGAAAACTTACAAACATTGATTCATTTGCAGTTGACCTCCTTGTTCTCACTCTATCCAGTGGATCACCAATCACAAGTTTAGGTGGGTGATCTCTGAGCCATCTGAGATCAGGATGCAAATCTGGATGTTGTCCTCTTGATTGATCTTGCAACACTACTGTTGGAGTCTCAGTAGTAGTCTGTTGAATAGTCTCTGGTCTGTCAGTTGGTCCGTTAGACAATCAGTAGACTGATTTTGAACAGTACTTGAGTTATCAGCTTGGTTGAGATCAGGTAGTATGATGGGTACATATTCTTCTTTTCTTTCCATGGTCAATTTCTGAAGATCAGTAGATAAATCTGGATTAGTACTTTGATTCTTTTCAGAACATTGAGTAGGCTCATCAAATACTACATGAATAGACTCTTCTACAAGTAAAGTTCTTTTGTTAAAAACTCTGTAAGCTTTACTAACAGTAGAGTAACCTACAAAAACAGCTGCATCAGCCTTTTCTGCAAAAGCAATAAGGTGATTTTTCCCATTATTCAAAACAAAACATTTACAACCAAATATTCTAAGATAGTGAATATTGGGCTTCCTGTTGTTCCACAGTTCATAAGGTGTCTTGTTTTTGCTTTTGTTGATCATGCATCTGTTCTGGGTGTAACATGCTGTATTTGTGGCTTCTGCCCAAAATCTTTGAGGCAGTTTTGCTTCAACTATCATTGTTCTGGTAGCTTCTTTCAGAGTTCTATTTCTCCTTTCAGCAACTCCAATTTGTTGAGAGGTTCTGGCAGCAGAGTACTCATGACTGATTTCTTTGGCATTACAATACTCTTCAACAATAGAAATTGTAAATTCAGTGCCCCTATCTGATCTGATCTTTAATATTTTTAGACACTTATTCTGGATCAGCTCCCTCATATTAGTAAGATGTTCCTTGGTTTCACTCTTTCTTTTTCATGAAAATCACCCAAGTAAATCTTGAAAAATCATCCACAACAGCTAGGCAGTACTTCTTTCCCCCATTGCTGATAGGATCAATAGGAACAAACAAATCCATGTGAAGCAGCTCCAAAATTCTGTATGAAGATTGGTGCTTCTTTCTTTTGAATGATGATTTGACTTGTTTACCCTTTTGATAAGCATCACAGAGCTTATCTTTGCTCATGACTGTTTTCGGAATTCCTTCTACCAAATTGTTCTTGATCAATCTGTTGATGGTCTTGAAATTCAAATGATTCATTCTTTTGTGCCATAGCCAACTAACTTCACTTGGTGCAGAGACCACCAAACGAACATTAGAATTCTTGTCCACAGAATTCCAGTCAACTATGTAGATATTTCCTTGTTTTCTTCTAGATAATATCACTTTATTTGATCCAACTTGCTCCAGATAGCACTTATCTGATGAAAAGACTACATAAAATCATTTGTCACAAAATTGACTTATGCTCAGCAGATTGTACTTCAGGCCTTTAACATATGAGACGTCAGATATCTCAATGTTTCCTTTGATAAGATTTCCACATGCCACAATCTTGCCTTCTTTGTTGTCTCCAAATGTAACTTTTGGACCGTCTATGGCAACAACATCAGTCAGCTCATGTATGTCACCACACATGTGTCTTGAACATCCACTGTCCAAGTACCATTTCTTCTCTACTTTACTCCTACTCCTAATCCTAACCTACAAAACAAAATAAAAATGTTTTAGGTACCCTTTATTGAGAGGGACCTGAAGGATTCGTATAACCTTTGATAACCCAAGATTTGGAAACCTTAGGCTTCTTAGGCTCAGTAGAGTCTAGTGGTGCCTTCTTTCCCATCATAATTTTCAGTATGCATATTGTCGTTATAATCATTATGATGTGAGTAATGCTCAAACGTAGGGTACGGTACATGATAAGCAGGGTAAGCATGCATCGGATGATGAGCAGGGTATGTAGCAGCATAGTAAGATGGATAATGAGGTGCATGATAATATGATGAATAATCAAGTTGCACATAATAAGACTCGTTTCCATACCAAGCATTATCATTTCTATGATTTATTTGCTTCTTAGGCTTATTCTTAGCTTGCTCCTTAACAGACGACTTAGACTTTTTACTAGTCTGATCATTTTTGCTCTTAGCAGCAAACTTCTACGGACTACTCTGCTGTTTAGCTTTACTAGTTTGTTTTTCTTTTCTAGGCTCTTTACCCTTTCTAGCCTTTGGAGATTTCTTCTCCTTTTTCTCTTTCTTTGGTGAAGTAGGTTTAGTGGTGTGAACATATAAGATAACTTTACTGTTATCAGCAGATATAAACTTTTCAGTGTGATTCAGTTCTAAACTTTCTTGTTCTAAAGGTAGTTTCGGTTTACTAGGCATGTTATCTGATGCAACAGAAGACTTATCATGAGACTCAATAATCTTTTCTAGTTCCATGATTTTTCCTTTATAAACTTCACATTCAGCTTTCAGAGATTCATTCTCATGCTCAAGCTTTTTGTACTCAGCTGATTCTTTTGTTTTTTCAACACAGTCATCTCTTCCTTAAGCTTGGCAAAATCATCAGCAACATTTGTGTTGTTTTTCATCATTTGTTCAAATGAACTTAATAGCTCATTTTCTTCTTCAGAGAGATTTACCTCATTGCCAGAATCATCTGATTATTTGGCCATGAGACAGAGCAGTGCAGGTGTCTCTTCTTCAGCAGAGTCATCTTCTGATGTCTCCAAATCTGAGTCAGACGAGTAGATGGCTGCTATCTTTTCAGCTTCAGCCAACAGTACTTTGCTCTTTTGGTGTCTCCTCTCCTTTCTTACTTTCTTTTCCTCCTCTGTATACTTCTCAGCTTTAGGATATGGGCAATCCTTGATGAAGTGTCCCAATTTCCTGCAGTTACAGCACATTAGTTTGGATTTAAAATTATCCTTACTATCATGAGAATGAGAGGTAGGGTTCGAAGTAGAAGCATTGTTGTATTTGTTCATCATCTTTCTCTTGTGAAACTTTTTGAACCCATTTAGCAACAACGCAACGTCTAAAGCAGTATACTCCTTTTTGTTGAGCAGCATGGTCTCATCAAATGAGTCCATCTCTTTTGTTTTGCCTGCTGATCTTCTTGGTTTTTCTGCAACAACTAAGGTAGCAGTGGGATTTGAAGTTGAAGTCTCTTATATTCCCATCCTTGGCAATTTATACTCCTATGCCTTGAATACAGAGAACAACTCCGTCAGAGATATCTTTCCCAAATCTCTTGATTCTTCCATAGCTGTTATCTTCATGCTGAACTTGAGAGGCATCGTCTTTAGAACTTTGACAGTGATCTCTTTATCTGTAAAGGCCTTTCCCAACTTTAGCACTTCGTTTAACGTCCTTGTAAAACTTGTGTCCATTTGATCAATGGTTTCTCCGGTCTTTATTTTGAAGTTTTCCAACTTCTCAAGGGCTATGCTGAAGTTATGTTCTTTGATGGCATCATTCCCTTCGCTCATGTCACGAACCTTGTCCCACATCTCTTTTGTTGTTTGACCTTGTCAAATCTGTCATTATCAAGGGCTCTGGTCATGATGAACCTTTCAACTTTGTCAAGATTGTTCAGCTTAATTTCTTCAGCTGTCATCTTTTCAAAGTCTTTGTCAACGACTACATTCTGGTCATTAATTTTGATTGTCTTGGTGATTCTGATTGGACCTTTGGTTATGCATCTATACATGTTGTCATTATAGGCAGTAAGGAAGATTTCCAGTCCTCAAAACTCATCCCACCAATGTTGGGAACATGGCTAATGCAATCCATTTTCAAAAGATTTTATTTTTCCCAAATATGCTCTTTTTGAAAACTTTTGAAAAACACACTCTGGATGAAGCTCGTTGATCAGGCAAATGATTCAAATGAACCACCTGCTCTGATACCACTTGTTGGTCCCAAGTGGTCAGATAAGGTCTAGAGGGGAGGGGGGGGGGGTGAATAGACCTCTGTACCTTTTAAAATTTCTCTAACTTTTCTTATTAGCAGAGTAAGCATATCGAAACTTATGAGACCACTATGCTAATTTTGCACTTAGCATATTCAGCAAAGTTGACCACTAGTCTGATTTAACTTATTTGTTTCAAATTAGATCAGAGTTTGAAACTTGTTATGCAGCGGATTTATGTCATGTGTTTTTCAAACAAGTTTTTCTTACTTAAAGATTTTATCCCTAGTTTTAAAACTCCTTTTAAAATCTTTTAGCTTTTCAAAGTGTTTGTATGCTTTCAGAAATATGCAAGTAAAAATGCAAGTAATCAAACACAGAAATTTTTTATAGTGGTTATATAGACAAGAAGTCTTTTAGTCCACTCTTCTAAATCACAAAGATTTAGGTTATACTATGAACACTTAGTAAATAGTACTCTACTTGCGCTTTTACAACAAATGATATAAAGCCACAAGTGCGTAATAGGAAATCACTAAGAGAACCTATCCTCTGAAGTATTTTCACTCACTAAGATAGAAAACTACTTCTCAAAACTCTATCCTACAGAAATCACTAATATTAAGGATGTATTCTTGCTTTTCTCGACTCAGCTTGTCAACAGATGACTTCGTTGTTTAGTGTTCTGTTCTTGAGTATTGAGACTTGAAGATTTGATCGTTGAATTCTCTCAGTTGTAATTGAGTTGCTTGTCTCTAACTCTTGAATTTTGAACTATTTATACTTGAAGATTTGAATTCTGCCCATTGAGATTAAACAGATTTTCAGATCTTCCTCGAGCATTGGTCCATGTCTCTGAACGGCTTCCTGCAACTGTTCACTGTACAGTTCTGCTGTACTTTCTGTCAGTTCGCATTTAATGCACCTTGCTGATACGAGTTTTCTCTTCAATCATTTGTCATTAATACCCTCTTCTTACAGCATTTATTATGCCAAGTGCATTTATTACCGTTGTAATAACTTCCTGATCACTTATACTATGCTGATCGAAACCACCCTGCTGATGAACACTCTGCTGATTCAAATCGAACTCATCTGATTTGACTCTGCTGAAATCCACCAGTCTGATTCCGTACTCAGCATCAAATCAGTAGTCTTCTGGACAAATTCAATCTTCTGATTTTACTTGTCTTTTTTTGTTGAACTTCTTAGAGGTTGCTAAGCTTCCATTACTTAGCTGATGACTTTTGGAAATCATCAAAATCTCTCTTCACTTCTTTATCTTCATCCAACATTAAGTAAATCACATAAGGAATTTTATAGTGGTTCAACAGGAACATTATCTCTTAGTCCACTCTTCCAAATCACACAGATTTATGTTATACTATAAACACAAAGTAACCAGTACAAAAGCTTGAACTTTTACAACAAATGATAAGCCCCAGGTAGAAAACTTAGTCCCCAGGTAATTCACTCAGATAAACCTACTCTAAAGGACTCAGCTAAATAACAGTTAAGCTTTACAACACATGTTAAGCCTTATGTAAGAACACTTAGTTCACTCACGGAAAATCACTCAGATGATCCTAGCTCTGAAGCTATATCTTGTCACTTAGATTGGATATACACTCTTTACAACAACAGTTGAATATCACTCAGATATGGAAGTTGTTTGATATTTTTCTTCAACACTTTGCTTCATCAACACTGATTGAAATAGTGTCCGGCAAGATAATACAGCGGACCCGCTTACGAAGATAATACAGAAATCCAAGCACGTACTGAGACGATACCATTTGATAAAGGATATCATTGGTAGAAGAGACATAAAGATGGAACGTGTCGACTCGGAAGATAATACAGCGGACCCGCTTACGAAGCCACTGCCTCAAAAGGCATTCGAGAAACATCTGCAAAAGATGGGACTCAAGAACATAGGAAGTTGGCTTTAGTACAAGTGGAAGATTGATAGAAATAGTGTCCGGCAAACAAACTGTATGGCTGCGATTTATTGTATTAAATAAAGGAACTATTCAATTTAGATTAATAAATGCACTTTATTATAAATGGTCAACTTTATCTTATGTAATAATTATCTAAGTATAAGGATAGAAGTCCTTAGATCACAGGGCTATGGGACAACCCGTGGACTGATCTCTAAGGCCGTGATCTAGAACACATTCAAGAGCCGTAGA
This sequence comes from Penstemon davidsonii, assembly GCA_034814905.1. Taxonomy (NCBI): domain Eukaryota; kingdom Viridiplantae; phylum Streptophyta; class Magnoliopsida; order Lamiales; family Plantaginaceae; genus Penstemon; species Penstemon davidsonii. The sequence continues at coordinate 6,901 of JAYDYQ010002440.1, read as the reverse complement.
ATCCAATTGAGATAGGACATCATTGGATTCAGTTAGACTCTCACTAATGTGTATACTCGGATGAACTGGAGGACGTTGGGGTACACGAGCATGACTGGGATAGTCGATACACAGAAGTGGGTGACTTACTGGAATGGCAAGTGCACTGAATAACCCAATTAGGAAATAACTCACCATGGAAGCGGTGGTCGCATATCGGGGTTGAAGTTATTCCTATTTGCAATAGTATACGAGGAACGATCCCTAATACTTGAGGTGATAGGGTTTATCTGGTGCGAGAACGTCTATACTTTGATGTGAGTTCTGACCGACTGGAGATTACCAGAAGGTCTCTGAGGATTCACGTTGGGTATAGGGGAACTCATATGCAGATTCATATCATCAACAAAGGATCCATTGACCCGACTTGATAGGTTGGAAAATTCTCCTATGAACTTCTGTGAGAAACTAATTCTGGTAAAATCCCTCGGCCGAGGTATCTGACCACTTTATGAAAGTAGCTCATAAAGATTAAGTCATAGAGAATTATTTCGAGATCAGAGTGCATAACGTCAAGACGAAGAAAGAGAACAGATGAAAAGTCCATACCCTTAAGTCTCCACTGGGAGATTGACTAATGGAGAGATCATGTCGTATATGGCAATTCTAAATGTTTAAAAGGTTCACTGAATTAATTCACCAGTGATTTGGCTCCATGGACTTGTGGCCAGACATCGACTGTGGAGTGTGGGAGAATTCCCAAATTGGCAGGGGTGCTAATTTTGGAATGATCAGTCGACAGAGTGTTCGATTGATTTAGAGTATTTAATAATCGCGTAATTAAATAAATATTTAATTATAACCCACGACCAATTATGTGGTGAACATACGGGGGCATACACAATACACATGAAGCGAAAGCAAGGAAACAAAGAACAAGTGGATCGACTGGGTAGACCCAATTGGAGCAGGGCGAGATCCGATTGGATTGGATCAAGATTATTAATTAAATTGGAATTTAATTTGTAAGTTAATTAATTAAATTGGATTTAATTAATTATAGAAATATTTAATTAAATAGGCTTAGAGTCTAATTTAATTAAATGAGAGAGTAATTAATTAATTGGGCTATTTAATTGAGAAATTAAATAAAGCCACAATTAATTAAATGGATTGGGCCATTAATTAATTAAGAAGACTTAGTCTTCTAATTAAAAGGCCATGGCCCATGTAGGAAAAGAGAAGACTTTAAACCTATTCCTAATAGGATTAGGATATGGGAGATATCTATATATATGTAAATATATATCATATCAAATAACATAAGAAATATACACACAAGAGAAAATTAAGTCTTGAAAAATCACTCTCTCTCCTCTCTCTCTCACACTCGGCCGAACTCTCTCTCTCACTAGAGGAGTTTTCGAGTTTGCTCCCTTTTGTTCTCTAGTTTAGATCTTGATAATTTCTATGTTCTAGCCGATTAGAATTATTAAGGTTTTCGTGATATTGTGGTGTATCAACTCGGAGAGGCGCAACACGTGGGCCGCTATACTAACTTTGGGATCAAAGGTGCAAAAGAAAGGAGGAAACACATCTACACTTTTGCTAGGCTTGGATTTGCAAGGAGATAGGTAAAGCTTTATATTTAAAGTTTTATCTTCGTTTTATTTATATTCATAATATACATCCAGATTGTATCCTGGCAAGATTCATCTAAGAGGTCCTTAAAAATTTTAATTTCCGCTGCCTGAAGGGTTGTTTATCTTATTGAATCCCAACAAACACATGACTATGCGTTGCGATCAGACGACTCAACTGATGGAACTTGCTCTTATGATTTGATCTTGAATTTTGCAAGTCTAACTTAAATGTTTGAATCCTCGATCTATTTACTTGAGGTTTGAAACTCTACCCGTTGAAGGTAGGCAAAATTACAAGTAAATCCTCGAGCAACGGTCTTCTTCTCGAACGACTACAGGTGCAAAATTTTCTTTGTACACTCTACTGCATGGATCTGATCACCGTGTCAATCGAATTTAATGCACTAAACTTGTTAACGTTGGAGAGCTTATTGACCGACTCCACTTAGCTGATGGGAGAACTCTGCTAATCTTCACTCTGATGAATCAAGGCTGAACAAATCTGACTTGACTCTGCTGATGGTAACCAATCTGAACTACACATATCTGAGATTTCCACTAAGCTGATTCTAGTCACTTAGCTTCATGACCGTAAGAAGAGTTTACTAAGCTTTCCATACTTAGTTGATGACACATTGTTGTTATCATCAAAACCTTCTAACATAATTAACTCAACTGATAAGATCACTTAATTATTTTTTGAGTAAATAATTTTTTTCAACAATTTCCCCCTTTTTGTTGATGACAAAACCTTCAACTAAGAACTTCTTCCAAGTCTTCAGTTAAGTCTTCACACTCATAATGAAAATCATTAGATCTAATGCAAATTTCTTTTGCTTCTGCATCCCATTTTTTTTTTAGAGAACTGAAGGTGCTTCTTAGTTGCATATCTTTCCCCTTTTCGTCATCAACCACCAATCCCATACTTAGTAAGTTGAATACAATTAGGTGAATACTTAGTTGTTCTGGGTAATTGGCTGTTTATAGATTCATCATTCAACGCAAGCCAACATTCATTATTGTTCCTTTGCTATTTGTTACTCCAACTAAAATAATTGTTCCCTTTGACTTCAAGAAATTTCTAGATGAGTAATCTGATGAAGTTTCATCTTGAACATCATTTGGCTGTTGAATCCCAGTCAGCTGATGAGAAGTTGTCTTCTTATAAAGTAAATTCATTTTTAATCAGGATTACCGCTAGTCGTACACGTTCCCCCTGAATTTAAGAATTTGTAATGAAGAAGTCTTATGAGAGTTAAGTCTTGAAAGACACTCAACCGTTAAATTCCAGTAAGCTGATGAGAGGCAGTCATCTCATATGTTTAAAACTACCTTGTTATTAAATAAATAGTAAGATATGAATTCATCAATAGAAGAATTTGAGAGACATATACAATTATTAGAACAAGAAGAAACACTTGGAATGTTTTCAGCCCAATCACTTATTGAACATAAAATAGAGAAAACTAAATTAGCTAAACTAGATTTAAAAGAAGAACAACACTTTAAGAAATCCATTTTTTAAAAATTAAAACGAAAAAATATTATCTATCATGGTTTATTCACTCAATAAGTACCAATAGATATAAAAAGTATTAGAGGAACCATTGTAATCCCTATAATTGATAGTGAACAAATAACAGCTAGAATAGAAAAAATTAGAAATAAAGAAGAAATAAATAAAATAGGATATATTCAAATTGCTACTATACAAGTATTAAAAAAATCAACTTTCAAAGAAGGTATTAATTCACCAATAGCTTTAATATCCTATGATCGAAGAATTAAAAATACTCATGATTCAGTTTTAGGGATAACAATGGGAAAATTAGCATACAAAACTCTGAGATTTAATCTAGGAATGAAATATGCAATTCATTTATCCACACAAAAATTTAGATAACAGTATTTGTTTAGGATACAAATTTGCAAGAGAAGAATTAATGGAAGAAAGAGACCAACCATTTAGCTTAACATATATGGTAGAATATGCTTTAACAAATAGTCATAATAGTATAAAATGAATATAGAAATTATAAAAAAAAATAAAAAATAAAAAAAAAATAAAAAAAAGAGGATAAAAGAAGCTGAAGATTCATGTACGATATGTAATTATAATTTTAAAGAAAAAAATTGCGATGAAGAACAAACATCCGCTACCTCTGACCAATTTTTGGTATCAGAGCCGAGTAACGAACCATAATGAATTATAAAGGATATTAACCTAATTAAAATATATCATTTTTGTAAATAAAAACTTCAAAATATCAATCTTGTAAATTAAACTTTTGTTTAGATCATTTTTAAAAAGCACTCAAACTTTATTCACAATCACCTTCCACGTTTGCATATTTTTTTGCAAAAACACACCCCTAGTTTATACACCCTCCGTCCTTTTTTGTTTTATCCCTTGATACAGTTGACCAGTCAACTTGACTAAATTTATAAAAATTATAATAAATAATTTAATTAATATATTTCACTAATAAGTTGATAATATCATATGACACCATACATATTAATATTTAAAAGGTTTAATACACCACAAATATGAATAATTTAACATGAAAAGTCACTTAAAAGATTGGAAAGTTTGACTGAGTATTGTAACTAATGGAGCAAAACAAAAGGGACGGAGGGAGTATAATTCTTCTTCGGCAATTGAAAACATTGCAGCTTCTGAAATTGATAATATCTTCGTTTTATTCTTAAAGGGTAAAAAAAAAAGATCACATTTCTATAGGAACAATTGCAAGGGCAAAAATTCAATTTTCATACCATACAATAGGCCAAAGTCCATTTTTCATACCAATCGAACGAAAATCATACTGTAGAATAAACGGACGTTTCAAAAATCATACTTTCGTCAAGTTTTTTAACAGAATTGCCACGTGGTCTGTTAAGTCGCCTTGGGCGGGAAAAAAACTCAGTGGTATGCAAAATGAAAATTGTCATGTTCTATAGTATGAAAAATAAATTTTTACCTATTACATTTTATTTAATTAGACATAAGTAAAATTATTTTGATTGAAAAATATTCTTTTACCTTTGTTTTTGGTAGTAAAGTTAATGATAATTTGACTTGGATTATAAAGCGGTCCAATTTGAAATCAGGTATTTCACATCCTATAATGGTATCAAATATACATTTCAAATTACTCAACTACTCGTATGTTACACTTTTAATATGATCCTAATTAAACATTGAATGGTCTTTGATAGGATCAACTTCGACGAGTCCTAATAATTTTGTTTCCCAGTACACACAATTGCTAGCTAGGAATGTTGATCGATTTCATTGATCAAAACTCCGTTCTAATGTGAGACCTACACGTAAAATACAATACATACTAAATGCCGTATGTCACTTTGGTTAATATACATTGCAATATTTGTTTAGATGAAAAGGTATGGTCAAGAATAAACAAATTAAAGTTGATAACAGTTAAAATTGAAAGTAAGGTAAAAATTCAATATTCATACCATAGAATAAGCCAAAGTCCATTTTTCATACTAATCGAACGAAAATCATACTTCCGTTTCAAGTCAACTTAACGGACACGTGTCACTTCCGTTAAAAAACTGACGGAAGTGTGGACTTTGGCCTATTTTTTGTATGAAAATTGAATTTGTGCCCAATTGCAAGTATAGTGCCTCTAAAAGAATTACCAAGTATAGATTTTATAACAGTTTAATATTATACAACATAATTCAACATTAATAGGAGGTCTAGGTCTCTAATTTTTCTCTCTCTACATGAGAATCTATCTCTCTCTACATGAGAATATATCTCTCTCTTTTTGAGAATTCGTTACTTACTATAACTCTTCGATATTTCTGTCTTTGCTATTATTACTGTTTAGATTGGTATTATGTCTTCCATGGAAGAAGTTATTGCGGATTTGGGTGTTGGATTGAAATTGACAGCGGAGGAAAAGGAGGAGAGTCTCCTCCCGGAGGAGGCATGGGGTGGTTCCAATACGAACACAAACTTGCTACTAGTGGGGCGAGTTTTGACGAGGAAAGAGGTTAACTTGGAAGCTCTTGAGCACACTATGTCTATGGTCTGGAGTCCCGTCAAAGGTATTGAAGCAAGGAAAATTGGGGATGGGCGTATCCTCTTTACTTTCCGGCATAAGTTTGATAGATGTAAAGCTTTAGAAGAAGGTCCATGGTCCTTCGAAAAAAATCTCATCGTCCTAAACACTATCGGGGAAACAGAGAATCCAAGGAGTGTCAATTTGGAATGGGCTGAATTTAATGTTCATGTGGAAGGTATCCCTCTCGGAAAAATGAATAAAGCTATGGCTATTCACATCGGTGATCGATTGGGCTGTTTGAAAAACAGAAATAAAGGTGACGGTTTAATTACTTTGAGAGTTGTTATGCGCATCAGGGTGGCGATTAACATCTAAAAACCAATTCGAAGGTTAATGAAGCTAAGATCTGATGAAGGTGATGCTGTGGTGGTAACTTTTAAGTACGAACTCCTGTCCAATTTTTGCTATTTTTGTGGCTTAATGGACCATATTTCGGGTACATGCGAAAAACAGTATGACATTCTCCTTGAGCAACGGGATAACCTCCCATATGGGGCAGGGTTACGGGTTGTCTCTACCAAACCTGGCAATCGGAATGACTGGGAGGGGATTCGAAAACCAACGGGGCATGATTTATTTGGATTAAACACTCTGGGAACAACAGCTCCGATGAGGGTTCAGTCAATGGGCCGTCGGGAATTTGGTAGAGATGAAAGTGGAGTCAGTTACGCGACTAAATCTTCTTCCCTTCAAAGTAGGGATAGCGGGAAACGTGTTGACCAATCTGCTAATTCTGTTAATTATTTTAACTCTTCTGGGTCGGATTTTGATGGTTTATTGGGTCATGCAGTGCTTAGGAACTCAGGAAAGGGACAAGTATTTGATCTGGGCCAGAATTCAGTCACTAATCATATCCCTCCAAGTATTGGGCCTTTTAACACTAATTTTGTTTTTGGGCCAGCACATGTGTCAAGTTTAGTCCGCTTCACAGGACCAAAGCTCTCTTTAATCCAAAAGTCTGCTATTGGGCCTATCACGTTTACTGAATATGTAGTGGGTGGAAGTGAAGTAAGTAGGCCTTTAGTTTTGGATAATAATCAGCCTACATCAAAACTTAAAGTACTAGGCAGAGGGAAAAGAACGATTTCTTCGGGGATTAAAAGAGTAAAGAAAACAAAACAGAAGCTAGATGATGATATTGTTGATTTAAAAGGTAAACGAAAGAGAGGTGATGTACAA
>JAYDYQ010002439.1:0-12966 GCA_034814905.1 Penstemon davidsonii | reverse complement strand
TGTTTTGTTTTTTTTTTTTTTGGCTAACCTGGCTCTGATGCCAGATGTTGAAAAATAGAGTTCAGGATAGTAAAGACAAAGAGAAGAATTTATCTGAATCTACTTTATTAATGATGAAATCGATCAACATAAATAAGGGAAAACAAAACAAACTTTGCTGGAAATAAGCAACCACTAACAATGAAAATTACTGACTAACCCATGACTAACAACTCCTAAACTCATGGGATATCCTAAAGAATAGGAAAAACTTAATAAAATCTTAACATTTTCCGCCAACGCACACAGCCTCCACAATGACATCTGTTATTGCCGGATTAACCACATACGCCGCAAAGTTAGACAAAAACACCGTCACAAACAAGTGGCTCAGCCTCCCCAAATTCTCCATTTTGATCTAGCTCTCTCCTTTTTCTTTTTTCTTTTTTCCAATAAAAACTAATTTAAGAAACAGATAATTAATTAACTCTACTTAGTTATACATGCGCTGATCACGAAAGTTGAAAGTAACATTTAGAACATGTTCATCGATATAAAGTACTATAAAAATATAGTATATACTAGTATTTAATATGAAGTTGGTGATCTCATGAATCATGATTAGATATGATGTTCAGGACGCACAAGATTACATTTATGGTCCCCCAACTATAAAGTATTCTATACTTTTATATTTTTTGTCAAAAAATTACAATTAAGTCCCTCTTACATAAAAAATGTTACATTGATTAATTTTCTACCGAAATAATGGCATGTGCAAATCAAGTGGAATTTTAAGGTTTTTCATCGTGAATACCATTTACTCTTTTCATTCAATTTTTAGAGAAGATCAAGTCTAAATATTTAAGACCGAAAATACCCTTACTTGAAAGTGATTGCATTTTTGGCGGAAAAATGCCTGAAAATTGATCTGTGTAACATTTTTTGTATAAAAGGGACTTAATGTTAAACTTTTTGGCAAGAGAAACATAAGTATAAATTATACACTTTATATTTAGGGGACCATAAGTATAATTTAGCCTTTTGAGATTAATAAACATTTTCTTAATGGATTTATTCAAATGGAATTAATGCGTTCCACAAACTGGCCACGTTAAATATATATATATATATATATATATATATATATATATATATATATATATATATGCAAGTTCTTCGTGTTATATAAAGTACATATATATTTTTTGTGATCCACAATTGTATATAAAACTTTCATTGACCAGTTTGCTAGCTAATATATGTATTGTTTTGTTGAATTTTTACCGGAGTCTGTTGGTTTGTCGTAAAATTGCCAAAAACATCCTTTGACTTTTATAAGTTTGCAATTTTGGAACACTTTATACTCCAAAAGCAATTTACATCCTTTAACTTTTAATATTCGTAATTTCAGGACACTTTATACTCCGACAAACAATTTAGGTAATTTAACTTTTAATGTCCTGCGATGTTAGTACATTTTATACTCCAACAAACAATTTACGACTACAACCTTTATCTTTGATAGCAAGCAAATTTAGGATACTTTTCCTCAATTTTAACCTAGCTTAAGAAAGTTTATTATTTAATCAGACAAACGAGAACTTATAATCGGGGACCGACAAACTGGAAAAACAGCTATTGCTATCGATACCATATTAAACCAAAAGCAATTGAACTTATTATTTAGTCTAACCATAGTCTTCATTTGAGCCGACTATTGCTCGCATAAATAACTAATATTGACACGACAACAACTGAAAATAACTTTAAGCTAACTTGGTACTTAATTCATGCAAAATTATTCTCAAAACACATAAATGAACAATGCAAAAAGTCTAAAACTGATTATAATGTGCAGCCAAATAGTCTTTTAATAAAAGCTAGTTCCATATTCGGTACTGAACAAGTTCATAATTGATATTAAGTCATGCTATGATTCAAATCAAGATCAGACACAAAACAAGTCCAAACTCGGCTCAAATTCAGTCCAGACTAAGGGAAAATAACCCACCCTAACCAGGACCAAACCGAGATGGATCATATCTGATCCAAGACCTACACAAGGACCCAATTTGTATACAAAACCATGTCGGATCAAGTGACCCATAGCCGTAATGCTCGACCCAAAAATTTTGAAAAACTTAATCTCATCTTCTTGACCCATAAGCCCAAAAAAAATTTCCAAAAAGAACTAGCATAAAAATAAACCATCTTTTGGTGATTCTGAATCCATAAACACGGGGTTTGAAAAATGCGAAGACCAACAAAAATTAAATCAGCCGACAAAATTAACCCAAACAGCTCGATTCAATTTATAAGTAATAGACATGTCTATGCATAAATATAATCAATTACCCTACTGGATTTAGTGCAAAATTTGTTTCGGCCCCCTTTAGTTTCTTAACAACAGATATATTATTCTCCAAATTTGTATATATTGATGAATGAATTCAAAATTAAAAACCGCGATGGAGTTGAATGAACTTGGAGGAGCAAAGCACATGTAATTTTGTTGGGTTTTAAAATGAGAGGAAATGAGCATTCTATGTATGGATTTATATATACTATGTCCATTTTATGGAAGAATGAAAAACAAGTTATCTATTTTGCCTCTTGATTTTTTTATATCAATGGTCAATTCTACTGATAAAATGAGAGAGTGCAACTTGTTAGGTTGTTCTTAATTCGATGGTGCTAATTAGCTTTATTTTAGTGTTTTGATGGTACAAAATGTTTATATTCTGTGTTTTGGGGGTGTAAAGTGTCGAAAATCCAAAGATTGAGGTATAACCTCACTTTGGAAAATGATAATGTAAAATACATACAACTGAATTTGAAATTAGAAAATAGAAATGCGTGATAAATACCTTATATTGTCTCAGTTATGTCCACCTACAATGATTGTCTAAATCATACACCTTCTTTGGGACTAAAAGTGTAAAGTTGAGACGATGTGATCAAAGTGTAGACCAATATATGAGACCCAAATTGCAAATATTTTAAATAATTGAGATGAAATTGCAATTTTATAAAGTACAAGACCAAAAACGCAAAATATTTTTAGAAACTTGGACCAAAAGTTTAATTTTGTAACGAATGGAACCAAAGTAATGAGGATCTGAGTCCTATGGAACTAAAAATGCAATTTTACAGAGTAAAAAATTAATCTCACTTTTGACTTGTGAATTTCTCAATTAGCATTCCTATCCAAGTGGACATATTTAATGCAATGGGTATACAAAATAGGTAAACTCATCCATTAATTACAAATCTGAACTCTTTGATCTCCTAAAAGTTCCTACAACTGTAGCATATTACCGGTAACTAATAGTAATTAGTTTTCAATAGGAAAATCCTTCTTCAATGTTACAGCAATTGGCATGCTAAAGAATCCAAAAAGTATACTAACTACCCATTGGAAAAATGTGAGCGGAATTGTGTTTGCAAATGTCCCAAGATATTCAATAATTATGAACTGAAAGAAGACAGTGGCACCAATAACGGTAACAAATACATAGTTGTCCAATATCCCTTCTAACACATCCAGTTTCTCCATTTCTCTGGAGTTCACCTCATTGAAAAGCTGCAAAAAAAAGCCAAGAACCTGATTAATTGAGAAAAGAGAAAATTGCACTTTTAGTCCTATAGGATTGGACCCTAGGCACTTTAGGTCCAACTTTACTAAATCGCATTTTTTGTCCCTGTTTTTTAAATGTTTTGCACTTAGGTCCCATCACCCCACTTTCCATCCGGGACCAAAAATGTAAAACTGAGATAGTCCTATATGACCAAAAATATTATATAAAGACTATTATTATACCAGGCTAAAAGTGGAAAACATTTTACATAATTGGGACCAAAAGTGCAATTTCATGAAGTTTGGGACCAGCAAATTTTTGAAGTATGGGACCAAAAGTGTAAGACCACAACTTGAATTGTAAAAAATATGGAACCAAAAGCACAATTTCATAAAGTGGAGACCAAAAGTGTAAATTTATTAAGTGTAGGGCCATTGGTGCAAAAAGATTTTTCCAAAAAATATGATCAAAAGTGCAATTTTATGACCAAAGGGTCCAATCTTGTGAGACTAAAAACACAAGAAAACTACCTGGCAGAATACAAACGTATTGAATATAATCGTGTTCAGGACCAAATCCGAGTCGGGATATCCACGAAGTCTAAAGAAAGTTTTCCCATATCTCTGAAGAAACCAAATCACAAGAAACTGATACAAAGATTGTCCTAAGATGTTCCTCCACATGACAGCACTAATGAAGTTTCCCTTCCTTCCGACGGGTGCTCGTTTCATTAGTTCTTCGTTAGGTGGCTCTGTTGCTAGAGCAAGTGCACCAAGTGTGTCCATAATCATATTCACCCACAGAAGTTGAACAGCAGTAAGTGGTGCACTTCCTGAAAGATATATACAACATTTTTTCGATAAACGAGTATGTAACAATGTTATGTAATTTTAAATAAGAAGGCTTTTGTTACCAGTTAGACAAGCTGAAGAGAAGTTTACGATTAGTGCAACAACGTTAACAGTTAGTTGGAACTGAACAAATTTTTGGATGTTTACGTAGACTGAACGACCCCATTTGGCTACGGTCACAATTGTGGAGAAATTGTCGTCTAAGATTATTACATCTGCACTCTCTTTGGCCACCTGAATTCCATCAAAAAATTGTTAAGTATCATCCCATACATACTTGTGCCAATATGGGCCATCAGAACTACCACCCAGTTTGACCTAAATAACATCATTATTTATGTTTTCAATTTATGTAAATTTAATCACATACTATAGTCCTTTAATGTATCTAAATCGTAAAAGATATTCCAAAAAGAATAAGTAACATATGCTTAAAGTGAAAACTTATATAAATGTGAATTATGATGCCTGCATTTCTTAGTGTCTAATTTAACAATATGCATTGCTTTAATAAACTAAATACCAAAACGGTAGTTGACCGACCTGATCCAACCCTGACCCGACCCATTTCTGACCTAAGCCGTACGTTTTGACACCCTCAGACCCGACCTATAACACCCATCTGCGACTCTTATACATAAATAATTATTTCCGTAATCAAACTATAGTGTTCACCTCAGTTCCAGCAATGCCCATTGCAAGTCCAATATCAGCTTCATGAAGTGCAGGAGCATCATTAGTTCCATCACCAGTTACAGCCACAACTTCATTAAACGTCGTTCTCAAATGCTTCACCAACGTATGCTTGTCCAACGGTGATGAACGAGCCATCACCTAAAAAAATGGCAAAACATATAAAAAAATCAAATTCAAAACTTACACTTATTTTTTGGGTTTCCCAAGGGTATTCAGATCTTTAGAATATAACAATTACCTGTATTTTCGGAATCAATTCAAGCAATTCTTCTAAACTCTTCTCTCTAAAAACAGGACCTTCTATAGCTATACCATCATCAGTAAGTATCCCACATTCTCTAGCAATAGCTTTTGCAGTATTTATATTATCTCCGGTAACCATTCTTACGGTCACACCAGCCGAACGACAAAGTGCAACCGACTCCTTAACTCCAGGCCTAACCGGATCTTTAATACCCACGATTCCTATACAAGTATAACCCGAACCCGGAATATCATCTTTAGCAGAGAATCCACTTTCAAGATCCATATACCCTAAACATAGTGTCCTAAGAGCCTCACTAGCAAATTTATCTATAGTTGAATTCAAATGACTTATAGAGGCCTCATCTAAAGGAACTACTTCACCATTTGAATCTATAACTTTGTCACACGCAGCCAAAACTATCTCCGAAGCACCTTTCGTGTGTGCTCGTAAACCTCCTTCCGGAAGCTCCAATACGACGCCCATTCGCTTCTTTGTCGAGTTAAATGGCTCGAGTTTTAGTAATTTTGAAGCTTGTCTTTCGGCTTGAAAATCTCCCCCAAGAGATAGACCGAACTCTAGTATAGCCGCTTCGGTGGGAGTTCCTAGAATCTCGCGCTTCCCATTTTCGTTAACCACGACTTCTCCACCTGTATTGTTGAAAATCGATTGGAGAAGAGTTTTAACGACGGATTGTGGGAGTTCCGAGGATAGAGAAGAAGCGTTGCTTAATTCGTTCACTTCTTGAACTTTCATACATATGCAAGATTTCACTACGGTCATGTGGTTTGTCGTTAAAGTTCCCGTTTTGTCACTACATATAGTCGTGGCCGACCCCATGGTCTCACAAGCGGCTAAATGACGCACGAGTGCTTTATCATTCATCATTTTTTTCATAGCAAAGGCGAGACTTAAAGTCACAGCTAAAGGGAGTCCTTCAGGAACGGCGACAACAACAATGGTGACGGCAATGGCGAAATATTCTAATAACTCCAAAGCATCGTCTCCATACCACCGGAAAATTGTCCCGCCATGCCATTTCCGACTAACCATTTTTTGAACTAAAACGGCAAAAGTCACCACGGCGAAAAAAAGTCCGATTTTTCCGATAATTGTAGCAACCCCGTTTAACTTAACTTGCAACGGTGTTTCATCGTCCCCTCCTTCGCTAAGTGTAGCCATTAATTTTCCCCATTGAGTTCTCATCCCGACAGTCACAACTAGCATTTTACACGAGCCATCTTGGACTTTAGTTCCGGAAAGCAAAAACGGGTTTTCGGAATTAACCACAACCGGCTCACTTTCTCCGGTCAAACTCGATTCATCGATCAAAACGGAAAAACCCGAAAGAAAAAGCCCATCCGCGGGAACTTGATCTCCAATCGAAAGATGAACTATATCACCAGGCAACAATTCATAAATAGACATCTTTTGCCTATAACCATTTCTAGTAACTTGAATCGAAATCTTCTTCTTTTCTTTGTCCAAATCTTTGAATTGTAAAGATTGACGGTAATCACTTATGGCCGTGACAAAAACGACTAGCAAAATGCTAGCTACGATTCCTAAGCCATCGTGTGCGCCTTTAGGCCATCCTTCGGTCGCTATGCCTACAATTAACGAGACAAATGCACATACACCGAGGATCATTAGAGTCATATCTTGAAGAGCTTCGTAAACGAACACCCAAAAGCTTTTAAGTTCACTTTCTTCGAATTTATTTATCCCATATAGCTCTTGTCTACGGTTGACGGCTTCGGGATTAGTAGTAGATAGACCGGTGGATTCATTTGTGGCTAGCTTTTGTATAATTCCCGATACCCCTCCGTGGAATTTAAGCTTTTTTACCTCATGGCCTTCGACTATAGATCCTAATTCATCGGCACATATTTGAAAACCGGCGTCTTGAACTTCTTTTGGTACGGTGTAATCGCTTGGCTGCACACCTACAAAATTAAGTACTAGGAGTTATTTTAAGGTTCTTGTAGAACATAAATGAACCTCATATATATGTAAAGTGGATTTACAATAAACATTACCTTGTATGAACTGAAATGCAGCTTTGGAGACAAGGACTGCGATTCTCAGTTTCTCCTGATATTACACAAGGCAAAATAGAATAATCCATAATTCCATATATATATATAGTTTTGGAATTTGTTCTTGTAAAGACAATACACATTATAAAAACTAAAATTCCAATTGTCTAAATAATCAATTAAAGATCATCAAGAGGAACCTGATTGGTTTTGCGCATGGCAGCAGCTTCGTAGCGCTTTGATAAATTTGCAGTGAATCGGAACCGCCGCTTCGGATTCTTGACAACCCCACAAAGATCCCTCCATCTCTGCAATGCCTCTGTTGTTGAATGCTTCGCTTGTACTTCCCAATTATCACTCAATAAATTCTCCATTTGAATTGCCCCTTTCCTTTTTTCAAACTTCTTATATAAATAAAGGGGACAGAAATTAATGATTCATTTGCATCCTTAATAAACAGTGAAAATGAGCAGCTCAAGAAGAAGTTTTTTAGTCTCAAAAAATAAAATTACCCTACAAAAGAGAGTGATGAGACAGACAGAACAACCCAAAAAAGGGGTAAGTGAGGAGCAAGAGCAACGAAAAATTCGTCAAGTTAAACGATGATCCGAAAACATGAAGAAGAAAATTGTAACGGATCAACCGTCTTTGACTCTGTTCTCTTTTCTTTATTTCCATTTTTTTTGGGAGTTTTGAACGACTAGTACGGGGTCAAAGCTGCTTTATGTCTTAAATACAAGCAAAACACTGATAATTAAAAAAAAATACAAGCAATATATACAATTTTATTTTTTGATATTTCAATTAGATAAATATTAGTTTTTTGAGATATTACTTTTACATCTTTCAGAAACATTAGATGAAATTTTAAATTAATGGAACATATCGTAGTTTAATATAGTCCATGTTTTAGTCTCGAATAAATTCAAAAACAGATCCATTTTCGTGTTTATGGTGGAAACATGCGAAAATTTTGATTCATATATACCAAATAAAATCATTTGATGATTTTTAATGTTCTATAAACAAGCAGTAGTAGTGTATAGATATCGAATTACCCGAAATTAATTCATGTTCGGTTCGATTGAAAAGTGTTCAAGTTTAATTTGTTTTAAAATATAGATGAAATAATATCAAGTTTGATAAAAACAAATTAATTTAATTTAATTTAATTAGTGTGTTTTTTTATTCTCCTCAAGTAATTATATCACTACTTATAATACATTATTATTAATTTAGTTTACTTGATCAAGAAGAACATATATAGTGGGAGTAGTTGAGTGCAATAAAATTAGATATTTTAAATGACTTGAAGTTTTTGATGATTTAGATATAGGGTTAAACTATTTGGCTCATTAATTAGGACTGGTCCATTTATATAGCCTTTCATTTTATTATTTTAGGCATTTTATGCTATTTTAACAATTGTTTCAGTGGATGTAACAAAAATTAGTGTAATTTTCTTTAAAAAAAAAAAAGCTTAACAACAAATGGTATCATGAGAATTGTTGAATCTTCATGAAAGGATAGAATTTCATGTAACGTCAAGGAATGTATAAATAGTTATTCTTAATATTCATACAATATATAATATGTTATATTATAATATGCTCTATATACAAAGAAATATATATATATATATATAATGCATTTGATACATATATAAATAGTTATTCGCTTATTAATTACACCTTCTCCTTGTGTTAGTTTCAATTGGCAAAAACAAATGTATATTTATCAATTAGAACTAAAACAATACAATATATAATCCTAAATTTATGAACATATAGATAGAAAGACTATATCCATGACATAATTAGATTTTAAAATTTTGGATTAGTTTTAGGGAACTTTTTCTAATTATTCTTGGCTTCTTGCCATTGTGTTGTGGGAAAAGCTCATTGATCAATGATTTTTTTTAAATTAGTACTTTTAAGTATTTGTGCTAAATGCACATGTGATTAGTTCCATTAACATTTTGAGCTGCTAACAGAAAGTACAGGAACTTTTTGCTAAAATAATCCTCTCTTAAGATAAGAAAGAGGAATAATAATTAAATCATTTTATGTGAATATAAAATTTAAATAATCAAATTTGATATCATTGAAACTACTCCCAAAAATGTAAGTGAAATCTTAGCTCGACTGGGGAACACATTAGATTGCAATTTACTAATAAAGTTTCAGTTACATGTTGCAATGTACCCATTTTTCAACTTTAGGGTGGAAGTTCAAAATATGATAATATGGGGGGTGTATATTGCAATTTTTCTCCGTGTTCGCTTAAAAAATTCCTCCAATTTTACTCATCCCTCTCAACATTTCCATTTCATTTTTCACATTGAGCTCTGAAATTCAGAAAAATCACAAACAAAAATGAGCAAGGGACCAGGACTCTTCCCAGATGTTGGCAAGAAAGCCAGAGGTTAATTTTCGATCCAGCATTAATTTTGTCATGTTCTTCGTTTTGTTAGATATACGAGTTTATTTTGATTTTATTAATAGATCTGTTGACCAAGGATTACCTCTCTGATCACAAGTTATCTGTCTCTACCTACAGTGAATCTGGAGTGGTACGTTTTTTTCTTATTAATTTTTACTTTTTATTTGTTAGATATCTTTTTTTAATCTATGTTAGTCTTCAGGATGTCTCACGATTCTTTCTTTCGTGATTATGCATGATTTAGGGAAACTTATATTTGAAAATGTAATAGTAATTTCAATAAGAATAAAGTACTGATATAGTGAAAAAAATTGGAATTAGCAGATTGCTGCAATTGGAAAGAGGGAAGAGATAGAAGTGCTAAATGTGTAGTTTAACTATGTTCAACTGCATTTTGAATTAGGATTTGAGAGAGCTGTTGGTAAAGAAGCTAGTGTTCTGTTGGCTTGTTATTATTCTTGATTCTCCGAGTGATTAATTTGTTCTCATTTTGTTGATTTCTGAATAACCTCAAGAAACTTAATGAGGTGTCCTTTTTTCCATCTGATTTGTAGCTCATTTATTGTTATTATTTGAATAAGCTGAAGCTGTTATCAGTTATCTTTGTTTGTCTTGTTAGTCCCTTTTGGGTGAATAATGTGACAAATTTTGACGATGGCGTGAACAACGGTGAATGGTATTTAGTGTTTATATATTCTGCATTTAATTATTTCACACTGTATCTTTATATTACTGCAATAAAGAAGGAGGTGACATGTTTATGGATTCCAAGTTTATATAGACTAGGGCTAGAGGTAGAGACGGTAATGAATGTTTATTAGCACTTGGCGTAATTTTAGAATCTCAGGGATTTAAATTTATGATCATTTTGTTTTTTCATAAAATAAAAATCTGATTTAAATTGCATGCATATCATCGTTCATCTATCTATACAACTAGCACAAAGGAGAAATGCAGAGAAGAGGTTTAACTAATCAATGTTTTTATTAAGAAACCTTTTCTACCTTTTATCGCTTTCATTTCCTATTTTGCTTTACTGTGTTCCTTGTTTTGCATTATAAGGAGTATCCATGAAAGTTGTATAGCAGCAATAGAGGTGAACATGTGCTACCAAGATGGCATTAGTGTACATGTCAATGAGTTAGTAAAATTTGAACCTTCAGTCAGTCGTGAGGTTCTCATTATTAATGTAGGAGTTACTCTGGTTTGTGTAGAAAAGATTCTTATTTTGTTACTATCAGATATATGAGTTATCTGATAGTTTTGAAGGATTGTGTTTAACAAAGTTGAAAATTCTGTCTGTCATTGAGATTGACAGAAAATCTATAATGTGAAGATTGGCAACATTACTTTACTATTAAGTTTAAGAATATTTTAGTAATTTTTGCATGATATACAAACATGAAAATTCATCCATGTGCATTTTAAGAATTTCATACTATTAACCCTGCTAGGCAACATATTTCGTGCCAATTTTACTCTCATCTCCTGTGGTAATCCACATGTATTTGTGTAGCATTAGATTTTCTCTACCATGACCATGTTTGTGATTCTTTTGAATGGATTACCTTCTTAACCATGCAAAGTCAAATGCTAAGACAAGTATATACGTAACAATACTATTGATGAACCCTTAAATGCTATTCGGATACATAATTTCAGATTTATCTTCTCCTAGCATACCTTTTATCATTGTACTTTTTTTTCTCAATTTAGACCTTGACAACATCCACGGTGAAAAAAGGAGGGTACTCATCTGGCGATGTGGCAGCTCAGTACATATACAAGAATACTACAGCTGATGTAAAAGTTGATACCGAATCAAATGTAAAATGCTCAAACCTTTATCACATTAATATATTCTCATTTCATTGTGACTTCGCTGACCCCTTTTTTTGCTTGGCAGATCTCAGCAACTCTATCTTTAGCTAACATTGTCCCCTCATCAAAGACCATTGCGACCCTCAAATTCCCCAATTACGAGTCCGGCAAGGTATGTATCGCCCTTTTCTCTCGACCGTTAAATTGCGATAATCTACTCTCTCTCTCTCTCTAACTTCTTGTTTTTGCTTATGCAGCTGGAATTTCAATACTTTCACCCTCATGCATCCCTAACTGCGGCTGTTGGTCTGAACCAAAGACCTCCGCTCGATTTTTCTGTCACCCTCGGTACTCCAACCTTTGCGCTCGGTGCAGAGGCAGGCTATGAGACAATTTCTGGTAAATTAACAAAATACACTGCAGGCATCACTGTGACAAAACCCGATTCTTGTGCTTCGGTGATTTTGTAAGTCCCAACAATTACATAACTTGATAGCTGTAAACAAACAATTCATATCTTATTAAAAGAGTGAAGTCTCTTGTTTTTCCTTTTAGGGGTGATAAAGGGGACACAATAAAGGTATCATATATACACTTTATGGATCAGTTAAGGAAGAGTGCTGCTGTTGGAGAGATATCACGAAAATTCTCCTCTAACGAGAACACGTTTACAGTGGGAGGTTCTTATGCTACTGACCCACTGACACTCGTGAAAGTGAAGCTTAATAATCATGGAGCACTGGGGGTCGTTTTGCAGCACGAGCTCATTCGGAAATCACTTGTGACTATGTCCAGTGAATTTGACACCAAGGCATTGGACAAGACGCCTAAATTTGGTGTGTCACTTGCTTTGAAGCCTTGAGAACACATCTGCTAAGTACATGCTCCAAATTGATATGGTACTCGTGATTTATGGGGTGCGATGGAAGGCAGCAAAAAATAAGTAGGTATAGGGTTATACTGTTTTCTAATCGGCAGTAGTTATGATTTTCATTGATGCATGGAGATTGGGTACATATCATTCTTTTCATCATCTTCCTCCTTTCTCATTCTTGTGGAGGCTTTCTGACATGACAAGAATTCTTGGGAGTTCTGTTCGAATAATGAGAACTCTTGTTTCTGAAGCTCCTAATTTACCAGGGTTTTATTTTGAAAAGAGTTTTGTATTGTTTCTTTTTCAATTGGCCATTTTGCAATGTATTCACAAGTAAGTGATCACTTTTTTTAAACCTTAATGTGTTCATTGATAATTGTTTGATGTGCATAGATGCACCTCCCACTTGCAATTATTATGTAGAATGCTAGTAGCTAAT
>JAYDYQ010002438.1:0-20366 GCA_034814905.1 Penstemon davidsonii | reverse complement strand
TTATTTTGTTGTAAAGCTAGGCCTTTTAAATCTCGTAGATTATGTAAAACTCCTTTTTAAGATATATATCATTTTAATTCTGATATACTTCGTCGTTATAATGATCATAGTACATATTTGATGACCTGCTTTTACCTTATTTTTGAATTTTTACTGTGCGCGCCAAGGTCTGAGGATATAATAGTCATTTCCTTAACAATATATAAAGGTAAAACTTTTTGGAGTTTTACCGCGCTTCCCCACTTTGCAATATAAAATTTTCTTGCCATTGATCGGAGCTCTTAGTTCTATATTTCATAGGAATTCCTGATTTTCAGACCATGAGTTCCAATCTATTTTCTGGAGCTTCCAAACGATCCCAACGGGCTTTACCTCGTCGGGAGACTCCGAGAAAGAAATCTCGAACCGACGGTTCACATCCATCATCTTTCCAGGGAGGAGTTTCCTCTCGGGAAACCATTCCTCGACCTGATCCAAAATTATCCTCGTAAGGCGGGAACTTAAAAGAAACGAAGAACCTCCCTTCTAATGCCCCGATCAGCAGTCCAATTGTCGATTCGAAGATGCTGGAGGCTTTCCAGAGTGAAAGTTCTCGCTCTACTTCTCCTCCTTTAGTAGAGCAAACATTTAAAGAGGTATCACGAACTGTTTCCCCCCTTCCAGTCGTCCATACGACCAACGATGAAAGTCAAGCTATTTCTCCTATCCTCGGGGAGCAAACCATAAATGAGGAGTCGCGAACCGTTTCTCCTCCTCCAGTCGTCCATATGATGGACGAGGAAAATCAAGCTATTTCTCCTACTCTCGGGGAACAATCAACGAATGTGGAGTCACGAGTTGTTCCTACTTTTCCAGATGAACGATCAGTGGATGAACATTCTCCTTCAGGCCGTGATGCAGCAAACCAACCTATAAGTCGAGATGGTTGTGCTCAGGTTGCGGCTACTGTTCCTCATTCTGAGATTGTCGCTCCCAATTCTGAGAGCGATCCCACTCTGCAATTAAGGGGGCCTGTGGAAGATATTCCAGAATCTTTCTTTGCCCCTCCAGGTTCGCAGGTTGTTTCGACCTCTCAAGGCACTCAGGTTGTCTCTTTTGTTCGTACTTCTCAAGGAGCGTCAAAAACTGGGTCTGGTCCCAGTCGTTCTGGTTTTGAAAAGGTCGTGGACGACCCGTTTCTTTTAGACGAACGTCCATTTAAGGAGCAGGTCGAAGAGATAACTGAGTTCGATATGACCCGATCAGGTGGGGTTTCGATTGTTGCATGTATTCCAACAACCCTCGAGCCTAATGGGGTTTCTTGGAATCTGGGAATGGGTACTATTTTGCCTAAGGAGCTTGATAAATTGAAGAACCACTCTTCCTTGCAACTTGTCCAGTCCATTTTCAAACGTTTGGAGATGGTAAGCGTATTTTGTTGTTTGTCAAAAAAGATCTAGGTGTTTTAAGTTTTTCACCTATATTTCTCAAAACAGGCTAAGCATGAAGCTCTCCAGCTCGGGATACAAAATGACGAATCTTATTTTGCTCGAGAAGAATCCCTCGATCGGGTAAATACAATTGCCGCTGCTCATCGATTGCTGATGACTGAGGTTGAGCACCTCCGAGCTACCACTGAAAGGCTCACTAGAGAGAAGGAAGAACTTGCTCGAGTAAATAGCAGTTTGGAGGCTGAAAAAGAGCAGCTTACCAAGGAGAAAACAGATCTTCTTCAGTTGAAAGATCTGGAGTTTGACAGGGGTTTTTCCCTTGGATATGAGCAGCGTGCCCAAGAAATGATGACTTATCTTGGTTATCCGACAATTCCTGCTCATGTTCACGAAACGGTAGACAAAGATCTTACCCCCGATCATACTCCCGAGCAGTAGACAAGAGTCTTTCTGCATTTTTTTTTTTTTTTTGATTGAAATGTAAATATATATTTTGCCTGATAAATGGAAGAACATGCTTTTTGTTCGATTTCTGCGCCTCTTCGACCTGCATGTTGATAATTAACTTCTTGCAATATTATTGGAAGACGAGAAGTCAACTTGGTAGGTGTGCCATAACTGTAGGAACGATTCGTATGCTCTGTCCATTGATTGGTTATTTCCCCGTAGTATAAAGAACTTGTTGGAGAAGTAGGAAAATAAGAAATACGGATACAATATGCCACCTCTGAACAGTTTAATTTGGTT
Source organism: Penstemon davidsonii (assembly GCA_034814905.1). Classification (NCBI taxonomy): domain Eukaryota; kingdom Viridiplantae; phylum Streptophyta; class Magnoliopsida; order Lamiales; family Plantaginaceae; genus Penstemon; species Penstemon davidsonii. The sequence goes on along the minus strand of JAYDYQ010002438.1, from coordinate 18,189 downwards.
TTTATGTCCTGTTGACTATGGTGGAGATATCAACCAGATAGTTTTTTGGATAGGCGAGAGCTGGTTAGTTCATTAAAATGGTGTTTTGTCCATGCATGCTCGAAAACTTGCCCCCAAGGCAAGGAGAACGAACTTGTCTCAATTGTATGACAGCAAAGTTCTTCCCCTCTTAGTGTGCTTTAGCTTGATACTGTGATCGACCCTAGATGCAGTGTGCCTCCTGGTTACCACTTGGCTCATTTAGAGGTCGGTAATTCACCAGCATCAGCAAATATACGCACTTCTGCATGTTCCTCATTTTTATGCAGCGGTAGTAGTCTGAGGAGAAGGTCGATTTGAAGGAGCAGATCATTCCGAGGAGTAGCAAAGTAGGACTAGTGTTTGAAATAATTGTAACGATCCTTGAATGTAAATGTAGTTTTTTGTGACGATATGGCTGTACTTGTGAAATGTAATGACTCTCTCAAAGACCTGAATAAAATCAATTATTCTTTGTATGTTCAGTCCGATAACAATGATTGATCATTTTTTCTGATACTGCGATCCATTCTTATAACGTTTTAAATCTGGACCGTTGATAGGACCTCAATTTAACACCATTGGATCCTTTATCCTCCGCCTATAAATAGATTCACTCCATCCTTCTCCATTTCTCAGAAGATGAAGTCATTCAAGATGAATATGTATTGTTATAAGTATCATCGTCGACCAAACTTGTCGATTTATTTACCTAAGAGGTCATGAGTTGGTATGGGAGGAATTGGAAAAATGAGATCTCCATTTTAAGCTGTGATGGTCGGGCAATTCTCACAACTGGGGATTAGCTGATCATATATCACGCCGTATGATAGAGGTCGAGAGTGGAGGAAAGCAGGATTCTATGCTTTATCGAAATCAACTTGTTTCTAACTGGTTGGTGACATCATGCATGAGACCCTTCTGATCTCTACTTTAATCGGCGAAGAAGAAGCATCAACTTCTTCGAGGTGGTGGCATCATGATAGCGTGCGGCTTAGGTCGCCCACTGGTACCCGCCGATCTGTAGAATAAGCCTGAACTTTAGGTTCTTGTCACTGTTCTCAAAGTGGGAGAAAAGATGATCGTTCCGAGGAAGCTTTGAAGCGTTTTGACAACGAAGTCTTTCCTTTGATATTTGTAGTTGTAATCGCTTAGTGCTTAGATCGATGATTTCCGTTCGGATAAGGCTCTTGTACATGTATTATTGCTTTTGCTCTACAATATTCTTCGTAATGTATCTATCGATCTAATACAATATTGCTTTTTATCGACTCAAGAACGTATTTACTTCCAATCCTTGTTATTTAATGCTTGCAGTTATGTCTTTGGAACGTAACTCCCGATGTGGCGTCATGACCGTTGATTATATAAGAGTGTGACCATTGGATTTTGACTCATCCTGTCTATAAAAGGAATCTTTTATCTTCCATTTAGTTACCATCAGGAGTAAAGTTCTAAACAATGTACTCCCTCTTTGTTCACAACCGCGGACGTCCACCTAATTCGCGGATCCAACTAATCATTCATTACTTCGACTCGGTATGGGCGGAATCGGAAAATGGAGGCTTTTCAAAAACCATGAAGTCTCCGACCCCTAATAAGGGGATTAGATTGGAACGTTGTCCATAATTCGATCAACCTATTTAAATAGGTAAAGGTCGGTGTTGTGGGGTTCCGATCTAATAGTTACGTGGTAGGTGGAAAGCTGGTCAGTTCATTAAAAATATTTATGTGTGACCGGGAATGCTGACCACCATCGACCATCGTAACATTATGATCTCACAAAGCTCTCTCAGATTCCAAAGCTTTGTGGTCGTCATCACGAAACTTAAAGGCGGTCGTCTTCGTCGAGCTTTGGCGTTGATGGTATCAAAGATGGATATAACATGTAATAGGATCTGGTGTCGTTAGATCAGGGAGATCTGTTTTTGTCTTTTCAAGATATTTTATGTATTTGTAATAGTTTTAGGGTCATAAATAAAATTCTTCTTTTTACTTATTAAATTCCCATTTATACCAACTGTGGTTTTTACCTCTGTAGATCGTTTGTTAGTAGATCGATGAGTTTATACCGACCCAATCGGTGTTACTCAAAGATTTATTATACTTAGGTTTTATACCAACTGTGGTTTTAACCTTTGTAGATCGTTCTTTATTAGATCGATGAGTTTATACCGACCCAATCGGTGTTACTCAAAGATTTATTATACTTATGTTTTATACCAAATGTGGTTTTAACCTTTGTAGATCGTTCGTTAGTAGATCGATGAGTTTATATCGACCCAATCGGTGTTACTCAAAGATTTATTATACTTAGGTTTTATACCAAATGTGGTTTTAACCTTTGTAGACCGTTCGTTAGTAGATCGATGAGTTTATACCGACCCAATCGGTGTTACTCAAAGATTTATTATACTTAGGTTTTATACCAAATGTGGTTTTAACCTTTGTAGATCATTCATTAGTAGATCGATGAGTTTATACCGACCCAATCGGTGTTACTCAAAGATTTATTATACTTAGGTTTTATACCAAATGTGGTTTTAACCTTTGTAGATCGTTCGTTAGTAGATCGATGAGTTTATACCGACCCATTCGGTGTTACTCAAAGATTTATTATACTTAGGTTTTATACCAAATGTGGTTTTAACCTTTGTAGATCGTTCTTTATTAGATCGATGAGTTTATACCGACCCAATCGGTGTTACTCAAAGATTTATTATACTTAGGTTTTATACCAAATGTGGTTTTAACCTTTGTAGATCGTTCGTTGACAAAAGTCTTTTGAACATGTCACATGTGGAAATAAGCAAAAGCTTTTTACTAGAATTGTAGGTCATTTTAATGCATGAAAGGAAAAAATCAAAACAAAATGGAAAAACTAATTTCTTGCAAATCCTATCTAACTACTAAATCTTCTTGGCTCGAACTTAACGACCATAATATCTTCTGAGATTCACCGCATTCCATGTTCGAGGAAGCGGAGTCCCATCCATATGTGCTATCTTGTACGATCCCTTTTTTCCGACCGCAATCACCACGTAGGGACCTTCCCAATTTTGCTGTAACTTTCCCACGTGTTTGGAAACTTCAACATTTTTAAGTACCAAATCACCTTCTTTGAATGAGCGTATCCTCACCTTTTGATTGTAGGATTTTTCCATGCTGGACTTTGCCGCTTCTAAACGCAGACTGGCTTTTTCCCTTAAGGTTTCGCTCAAATCGATATCATCTTTTCTCAGTTGATCGTTTGATTCCTCCTCGTAGAGCTCAATTCTAGGGCTGGGGACTAGCGCCTCTACTGGGATGACTGCCTCCGACCCATATACTAGGCTAAACGGTGTTTCACCCGTTGAGGCTTTTACTGGAGTTCTGTTGGCCCAAATGACGCCTGGCAGTTCATCCAACCATTTCCCTTTGGCGTCGTCCAGTCTTTTCTCGAGTGATTTGACAATCTCTCGATTTTCCACTTCAGTTTGTCCATTAGCTCTAGGATGTCCGACAGACGTGAAGTTTTGCTGTATTCCAAGCTTCGAGCACCATTCTTGAACTTGTTTTCCAGCAAATTGGGTTCCATTGTCAGAAATCAGAATTCTTGGGATTCCGAAACGACAAACTATATTTTTCCAGAGAAAATTTATAACTTGGAACTGTGTTATCCGAGCTAAAGCTATGCATTCGATCCACTTGCTGAAATATTCGACAGCGACCAAAACATAACTCTTCTTTGATCTGGCCATTGGGAATGGTCCCACAATATCGATTCCCCATTGATCAAAAGGCCAACAGATCGGAATTGGGTGTATCGTTTCAGCTGGTTGGTGTATTATATTTGAATGTACCTGACAGTAATGACAGTGTTTAACGTAGTCTTGTGCGTCGGTGTACATCGTCGGCCAATAATAACCTGTTCTCAAGCATTTTAGCGTAAGTGCTCGAGCGCCACTGTGATTCCCAGCTTATCCTTCATGTATGCTTCTAAGGATGCTTTCGGAATTGTGTTCGGGAATGCATTTCAACAGAATTCCTGAGACGGACCGTCTGTAGAGTTTTCCTTCTATCATTGCATATCTTGGTGCTCGATATTTTATCCTCCTAGCTTCATTTTTACAGCTAGGGAGTGATCCATCTCTCAAATAGGTGATCAATGGAGTCATCCAACTATCCGCTGCTAAGTCGATATCCATTACTTCGATAACTGGAACAGTATCGAGGTCGATCGAAGGAGTTTTGGAGATTAACCATGTGATTACTCTTTTAGATTTACCATCCCTTGTCCCTGTAAATCTAGATAGTTGATCAGCCCATCGATTTTCTTCTCGTGGGATATTTTGGATATCAAACTTATCAAATTTCCCAGTCAAATCTTTTACTTTCGCCAAATACTTTATCATGTTGTATTCTTTCGCTTCGTACATTCCATTAATTTGTCTCTGAATTAGCTCGGAATCCGTTAAGACATTTAGAATCTTTATATTGGCCTTTATAGCCATTTCCAATCCCGCAACTAGAGCTTCGTACTCAGCTTCGTTATTGGTTACCACGAAGTCTAAAGTAATGGCATAATTCATGTCCTCGCCGTTTGGCCCTTGAAAATTAATTCCTGCCCCCCCACCATCTCTGCTTGATGCGCCATCGACATGCATAAGCCATGGCGGGTCATTGACAATCATAATACTGTTATCGCTTGTCGATGCACCTTCGGCGCTTGTTTGCGACATACTTGGAGTTTCAAGGAGGAAATCAGCAAGTATCTGAGCCTTGATTGCAGTTCGCGGTTGATATTCGATCTCATACTGTCCCAATTCTACCGCCCATTTGATTAATCTTCCCGAGGCTTCTGGTTTCGATAAAACTTGCCTCAGAGGTTGATTTGTAAGTACGATGATCTTATATGTCTGGAAGTATGGCCGCAACCTTCGTGCTGACGTCACCAAGGCCAGAGCAAATTTTTCAATTGTTAAATAATTCTTTTCCGCTCCTTGCAGCAACTTACTCAAATAATAGACAGGCTTGTGTTCCGAGACCTCAATTTTTACCATAACCGAGCTCACAGCCGCCTCGGAAATTGCAATGTAAATGTATAGAGGTTGTCCTTCTGTAGGTTTGGCAAGCATAGGTGGTGAGGTCAAATAATTTTTGAGTTGCTCGAATGCATGATCGCATTCCTCAGTCCATTCAAAGGTCTTAGCTTTTCGCAAAGTTTGAAAAAATGGTAAACTTTTGTCTGCGGACCTTGATATGAATCTATTAAGAGCAACAATCTTCCCGACCAGACTTTGCACCTGAGTAATATTTCTAGGAGGCTTCATTTCAGTAATAGCACGTATCTTCTCAGGATTCGCTTCGATGCCTCTCTCGTGGACCAGGTAACCTAAGAATTTCCCTGACCTTACCCCAAAGGTACATTTTAAGGGGTTGAGCTTCATTCCGTATTTCCTCAAGATTTTGAAGCATCGATCAAGGTGTCTAATGTGGTCTTCTTCACTCATGCTTTTCACCAACATGTCATCGACATAAACTTCCATTATTTCTCCGATCAACTCTTTAAACATCAAGTTGACCAACCGTTGATATGTAGCTCCGGCATTTCTTAATCCGAACGGCATTACTATGAAACAATATACGCCCTGTTCGGTAATGAACGCAGTCTTTTCTTGATCTCTTTCATCCATAAAAATCTGATAGAAACCTTGGAATGCATCCATCATACTAAAAATTGCAAAGCCTGCTGTCGAGTCGACCAACAGGTCGATCCTTGGGAGAGGATAAGGATCTCTCGGACATAATTTATTCAAGTCTGTAAAATCGTTGCACATCCTCCACTTGTTATCCTTTTTGTCACCCTTCGAGACAAGTACGACATTACACAACCATTCAGTAAAGTGTATTTCTCTAATCTGCTTAGATAATAAAAGTCTTTCGACCTCTGCTTTTATTATTTTATCCTTCACTGGGCCATGATTTCTTTTCTTTTGTCTGACAGGTTTTGCGCTCGGATCTATCTTCAAAGAGTGAGTTATGATTCTCGGGTCGATCCCCACTATATCTTCCGAGCTCCAGGCGAAAACATCCACATTTTTTCTTAAGAAGTTGATCAACACGATTTCTCCCTGTGGAGATAGTTCTGTTTCGATCCTGGTGATTTTGGTCGGATCACTTTCGATAAGCTTGACCTCTTTATGCTCTGGTGCCCGTAGAGTCAGATCTATGGGCTCTTTCCCTTTTTTACTAATCGGGTCCGTGCTAGGAAACTCAGGCTCCCGAGATCTTTCCGTCGAGGATCCCATCGTTTTTCTTTTTGACGGTGTTAGAGGATCGACGTTCCTTTTTAAAGACAGTGCCGTGTTGTAACAATCCCAGGCCATGCAGTGGTCGTTAACGATTTCGCCGACACCAGATACTGTAGGAAATTTTATCTTCTGGTGATAAGTTGATACAACTGCTCGAAATTGGTTTAATGCCGGTCTCCCCAAAATGGCATTATAAGCGAAAGGTGCTTCTACCACTAAGAATTTTATCATTTTGACCACTCGATGAGGTTTGTTCCCAAGAGTTACACTCAAATTGATAGTTCCGGCTGGAACTATTTCTGATCCTCCAAATCCTACCAGTGGCGTAGCTACTTTTTGGAGAGTTATTTTTCCCAAATTCATCTGGTTCAGCACTTCGATGGCTATTATGTTAGCCGAGCTCCCATTGTCGATTAAAATTCTCTTGACATTGAAATCGGCAATTTTCAATGAGACTACCATGGGAAAATCGGGGTGGTCTTCGTTATTATCCCAATTCAGGTTTCTGGGGGCTTCGCTCTCGTCGAACTTAATTATGTGTTGGTCGGAGTTTTTCCTCTCGAGCGCCCATACCTCTTTAGGGGTCATAATCCCCTTTTCTAGAGATCGTGCGACCTTTCGTCTGGCATTCCGACTATCTCCCCCCGCTGGTCCACCGGAGATCACATGTATTGTACCATTGACCTGGTCGTCATCGATTTCATTCCTTCGGGGAGCATGATTACTGGTAGATCTATCACGAGGACTTCTATTTTCCTCTCTCCTTCTAGGACTTCTTGTTCTTTGTCTTCTTCGATCTGCTCTATCTATGAATTCATTCAATCTACCCTGTTGAATCAATTTTTCAATTTCTTGTTTCAGGTGATAACAGTCCTCGGTCCTATGACCATGAGCTCGATGGTACCTACAATATAAATCGTAGTTCTTTGCCCCCGGTTTTGCCTGTGTGATTCTTTTTGCTGGGGGGATTAAATTATTTCTTTCCAGTATCACCAGGATGTCTTCTCTTGGGGCATTTAGTTTTGTAAACTCCACGTAACTTATTCGATCTCTTATATTCCTTTCAGGAGATCGAGGCCTGAGGTAGACATTGGGTCTTCTCTCAGGGTTACTCCCATTGTGTTCTAATCTTTGAAAAACGTTCCCTCTACAGGGAAATCGATCATAATCCGTTACCCTTTGCACCGGAGGTTTTTCAGGTTTTCTTGACCCTGAAGTCGATGCTTTATTCTTATTTTTGTCTTTGAAAGAATTCATTTCTTCTTGGGTCATATATTTGGAGGCCAAAGTCATAATTTCTGCAAAGGTTCTTGGCTGCTTTCGACTCAAAGCGTTGCCAAATTGCCTATTTTTTGTCAGATAAAAAAGAATTGATATGATGTAATCAATATTTGGGGAGTCAATCTTCAAAAGTTCTACATTGAACCTTGCTAACCATGTTCTTAAGGATTCCCCATCTTGCTGGACTATTGTTCCCAGATAGCTCATGGGGAGCTTTTGTTTTTTCTGGCTGGCAAATTGTTGTTCTAGCTTGTTGCACAACTCTCTAAAACTGAAGATCGAGTTAGGCGGTTGTTTTCCGAACCAATCTAGTGCCAACCCCTCGAACGTTGTGATCATCAATTTGGCCGTATATTCTGCTGAATGAGCATACAAGCTCATTATGTTTGTAAAACTAAATATATAGTCGGTCGGATCACTAGTTCCATCGTATCTGGGGAGCCGAGCAGGTAGAGATCCAGAAGCATGGGCTTCCCTAATTTCTAAGCAAAAAGGGGAACAAGCAGCTATACTATCCTGTATTTCTCGGGAGCGAGGCCAAGGTTGTTGCAAAGTCAAAAGCCTTTGTTCCACTCGTTCCTCGACCATCCTCTCTAACTCTCTTTCAGAAACTCTTCTATTTGTTTGTCGATTGACAACTGGAGGTTCGTCCACGTCGTCGATCGGTATAACAGAGCGTTCCTTGGATAGGCGAGGTTCAGGTCGAGCATTAGCTCTTGCCTGATTAGTTTTTCGACCAAGGTTCCTTCCTGCTACGTTTGGCGGGGATATTTGAGATCGTTGATCCGCGTCCGGACTTTCTGCTTGAGTTGACTGGTGGTCATTATTCTCCCGAGGTTCCCTGACATTATTAACCGCTCTTGAAGGACCAACAGTCGCCCTTACTGGTTCCGCAACTGCCGGAGTCTGTAGAATTTGAGGAAAAAACGAACCTAAAAGTTGAGCAATTTGCAGTATTTTTTCCTGGTCAGCGGAGAGCGGGGGAGCTGGGACAAATCGAACGGATGAGTTAGGGGCCTGACTCACGCTAGGAGTTCGTTGTCCTCCCTGACTTTGATTGTTGTTAGCGTTTGCTGCAACATGTTCCTCCACAGGGTCTAAATTTTGGTGATTTGCGGGAGGCTGGGTATTATTAGCGGTGGCCCTGTGTGAATTTTCAGGCAGGCTATCCGCAGCATGAGAAGGTCTTGAATTGGTGCTTCTTCCTGCGTTACGCGCGCTCTTCCTTGGATTGGCCATATTCGATCGAGTAATTAACCTGCCCCACGGTGGGCGCCAACTGATTTAACCTAGTTTCGTCTTAGGTTTAATCTCAGTATATTTATATAAGATCGCAATGTTACGATTTAAGGGGTTTGGTTAAAGTACTCAGGATGGTGCAATTCAAGAACAAGCAACGTAATATAATTGAATCAATAACAATAACGTGAAAGGCGAACAATAATAGTATATTTCGTAGGTTAAAATCTGGATACTCAATACAATGTAAAACTCAGTATTTATAATAATTCTCAAGTCCTAATTTGACTAGGAGTCCTATTAGGCCTAGGAATCCTGCCTGGCTTAGGAGAACCGCACAGCCCACTTAAATCTTCTAGATCGATCTGTCTGGTCGATCTGATACATTTGGGCGGATCGAGTCGATCTTGTAGTATTCACAGGTCGGATCGATCCTGAACCTCCTCGGGAAGCTTTAGTCCATTATACGTGTAAAATAGCCCTCATCAAAGACACCTTATGAGATATGGAACAACAGAAAGCCTAATATACATTATCTTAGGATTTTTGGTTGTAAATGTTATGTTTTGAACAATGGGAAAAATCACCTTACTGCATTTGCAGAAAAGGCTGATGAAGCTGTTTTTGTAGGTTACTCTACTGTTAGTAAAGCTTATAGAGTGTTTAACAAAAGAACTTTACTTGTAGAAGAATCTATTCATGTAGTATTTGATGAACCAAGTCAATCATCTGAAAAGAATCAAAGTGCAAACCCAGAAGTATCTGCTGACTTTCAGAAATTGAGTGTGGAAAGAAAGGAAGAATATGTACCCATCATACTACCTGATTTAACTCAAGCTGTTAACTCAAGTGTTGTTCAAAATCAGTCTGCTGATTGTCTAACAGAGGAGTTGCGAACAGCTGACAGACCAGAGACTGTTCAACAGACTACTACTGAGACTCCAACAGTAGTGTTGCAAGATCAATCAAGAGGACAACATCCAGATTTGCAACCTGATCTCAGATGGCTCAAAGATCACCCACCTGACTTAGTGATTGGTGATCCTTTGGATAGAGTGAGAACAAGAAGGTCAACTGCAAATGAAACAATGTTTGTAAGTTTTCTTTCACAAATTGAGCCTAAGTTAATTGATGAAGCTCTTAGTGATTCTCACTGGATTGAAGCAATGCAAGAAGAGTTGAATCAATTTGAAAGGAATGAAGTCTGGTACTTAGTTCCCAGACCTACTCATCAAAGAGTAATTGGCACTAAGTGGGTATTCAGAAATAAAATGAATGAAGATGGTATTGTTACCAGAAACAAAGCAAGACTAGTTGCCAAGGGTTATTGCCAAGAAGAAGGCATTGATTTTGATGAGACATTCGCACCAGTTGCAAGGCTTGAAGCAATCAGATTATTCTTAGCCTATGCTGCTTACAAGAACTTCACTGTCTATCAGATGGATGTGAAGTCTGCCTTTCTCAATGGAGAACTGCAAGAGGAAGTTTAGGTTGAACAACCTCCTGGTTTTGAAGCTTATCATCAAGGAGACAAGGTATATCGTCTGAAGAAAGCTCTCTATGGACTGAAACAGGCTCCAAGAGCATGGTATGATACTTTATCTGATTTTCTTTTAGTTAAAGGATTTCGTAAAGGTAAAGTAGATAAGACTTTGTTCACTATTGAATGGGATAATCATATATTGTTGGTACAAATATATGTGGACGATATTATTTTTGGTTCAACTAACAAACAGATGTGTGAAAGGTTCTCTAAGCTGATGCAGAACAAGTTTGAAATGAGCATGATGGGAGAACTAAATTACTTTCTTGGATTACAAGTTAAACATCTACCTGATGGTATTTTTATTAATCAAGCAAAGTACACAAAAGATCTGTTCAAGAAAAATTTGGTATGGAACTAGCTCATCTGTTAATGTTCCTATGTCTACTGGACTTCGTCTGGACAAGGATGAAGGTGGCAAATCAGTTGACATCACCAAATACAGAGGCATAATTGGGTCACTGTTATACTTAACAGCTAGCAGACCAGATATTATGTATTCTGTTGGGGTTTGTGCGAGATTTCAATCAGATCCTAAGGAATCTCATCTCTTAGCTGCTAAAAGGATATCAAAGTATCTCAAAGGCACACAAGAATTGGGATTGTGGTACCCAAGGGAATCAGGATTTGAACTTATTGGATATTCAGATTCTGACCTTGCTGGCTGTAAAATTGATAGGAAGAGTACTACAGGTACTTGTCAATTTTTAGGCAGTCGTCTGATCTCATGGATGAGTAAGAAACAGACTTCAGTATCCATGTCTACTGCTGAAGCTGAATACATTGCTGCTGGAGCATGTTGTGCACAAATACTTTGGTTGAAGCATCAACTAGAAGACTATAATCTCAAGATCAGTGGAATCCCTATCTACTGTGACAATACAAGTGCAATCTCACTTACTCAGAATACTACTAGTCATTCCAGGACTAAGCATATTGAGATCAAACATCACTTCATCAGAGACCATGTCGAAAAAGGAAATGTTATTATTGAGTATGTTCATACAGACAATCAGATTGCTGACATTTTCACCAAACCATTATGTGATGCAAGATTTTCTGCTCTAAGAGTAGAACTGGGCTTGTTAAATTTGGATTCATAAGCTGAGGGGGAACCTATCAGAAGACTGGGTTCAACAGCTTACTAATCTGATATCAACAAGTGTTATCCTTCAAGAAGACTGACTCTCAACAGACTAGTTGACTGATGAATTCTTATATTCTGGGGGAACGTGTAAGACTAGCGGTACCCTTGTGTTAAAGATGAAATCTTCAATGACAGTAGTTGAAGTTGTTTTAATCAGAAAATTTGTTCTTAATTCTTGAAGATTTGAAGATTATTTATCTTGCTGGATTGACAAACAGCAAAGGAAGATCACTAGATATTGGCTTTCACTAGTGATATATTGTATCAGACAAGTCGTTTATCAGATAAGTATTATTTTACTCATCTGTTTTTATTTATGTCAGCTTATATTTAAGTGTTGTATAAAAATGTTTTATCAAAAGCACGCTTTTATAAGTAACAGACAAGTGGCGTTTCAAATTCCCGCCTGTCTGACATATTTAATGATATTTTGAAATCCGCGTATCACGATCGTACGATCAGCTTTTCAAGTAACTGATCTAACGGTTACCACTTTTCACGAAAACCGACAAGAACTAACATCTATAAATCCAGATCTGATCAGCTTACTAAGCTTTTACGCACCCTCAAAATCTCTAAAGCATACAGAGAAATTCTGCAACCATATACTGCAAATTTCTCTTCGTTTTTCCTCAATCTTTTTCAGAATGTCTGCCAAAGAAGCTGCTGCTGAAGGTATGTTCTTGAACTACCTGACCTATCATACGACTGGCACACCATTGATGAAAGAAATTTTGGAGAAGTTCAAGGCGGCTACACTGGTTAACTTCATGAAGGCCCATGAAGATATGATCTTCAAAGACCAGGTGATGGAATTTTATGGTTCAAAAGAGGAGGTCAACTTTGAAAAACTGGAGATTATTGCCAAAATTGGGGATAAAGTCATCTGTGTGACCCCCAAACTGCTGAATGAGAAGTACGGACTCTCTCTTGAAGGGACTACTGAGATTTCTACCCTAGCTGAACCTCTTGAAGTAGATTTCTGGAATCTGGCTTCAAAGAAAAATCAAGTGCTGTCTGGAAGCATTAAGAAAAACCAGCTGAAGGATGAATTTCAGCGGATGGCTGATTTGGTAGCCAAAGTCCTTGAGAACTGCACATTCTCGTTGGACAGTGTACCAATGAAGAGATTTCACACAATGATAGCCATCTTCTATGGTTTGAAGGTGAACTGGGCTAACTTCATCTGGTATGTACTTGCTGATCACAAAGTGCGTGGTCTGACTCTGCACAGGATATTCCTTAGTCATCTGCTGGTGAGTTTGGGTTGTGATGTGACAAATGGCAAGGATGTCCATAAGGCTAAGGAGTTGAAAATTTATGACCCAGTGAAAACTGGTAGATCAAAAGAGTCGGCTGCTGTGCCAGAGAAGAAGCAATCTAAGAGAAAGGCTTCTGAACCTGAGAAGCCTGCTGTCAAAGGCAAAAAGAGCAAGACAACTGTTCAAACGACTGAGCCAGCTGTTAAAGCCAGAACAGTCGTGTCTAGGAGAAGGGATGCTGTTGACCTGATTGTTGATGAAACGGTCAAAGAAATTGATGAGATGACAGTTGAGTCATCCCCTGAAAGAATAGTTTCAGCTGAGCTACCAGATGAAAATGTGGCAAAAAGGACAAGAAGTGCTATGAAAGACACTGCCACTTCTACTGCTCCTGCTGATGTCCCTTTTACCAAGAAAACTGCCAGAAAGAAGATGACGTTAATAGAAGAAGACACTGAACTTTCTGAGTTAGTTAGAGAAAGCCCTCAATCTGCTGAGAGGCCTATTGAAACAGTGAAGAAGTCTACTGAAGTAAAGTCAGCTGATGAGCAAGTGGAAAAGACTTTTACACTAATAGTTGAGGTTGTTGAACCTCAAAAGGATCCTGAAGTGCAGATCCTTGAACCTATTGCTGCTGCACCAGTAGAAATTGCACCACCAGAATCAACAGCTGCACCACCAGTTGTTGAGTCAAGAGCTGCCAAAAAGAAAAGAACCGGCAAAGCAAAAGTGTCAGCTTATCACAAAAAGAAGCGTGAAGAAGCTGAGCAGAGAAAACGTGATGAAGCTGAGCTTAAGAGAGTTCTTGAGGCAAGCAAAAAGGATGCTGATGTCAAAAAGATGACTGAAGCAGAGTTAGCCGCCAAGGAAGCAGAAGACTTGGCAAAGGCTTTTGAAGACAGTAAAAAGGATGCATATGGACCACGGAGGTCTGAAGGCATCGTGATTGGAGAAAGACCCAAGGAAGGACAATTTATCTTACCAAGGGCTGAACCGATCAAAAAGAAGAAGTTTGAAGTAAGAAGAGCAATTCAGATAGTCCAAAGTGACTCTACTGCCTTCAAAAGATTTGAAGCTGAGCTAGAGAAGATGAATCAGCTGCTTCAATCTAGAACTACCTTTCTCCCAGAAAAGATAAGGTACAATCGTTGGAGGGAGTATAGGTTAAACAAATCTGAGGAAGAGATCCAAGCTTGGAAGGAGTTTGCTGCTGAGGGCCGTTGGGTTCTAAGTTGGCTGCATACAAATTCTGTTGCCAAGGCACTGGGCTCAGATTTTGTAAAGGACAGATTACATGACTATGCTAAAGTCATTGTATTGGAAGAGGCAACTGCTATCAAGAACTCAATTCCAAATAAACCAGGTCCTGCTGATGACCGGATTGATAGAGCAGTTAAAGTTGCTGTTTACACGACATTGGAGAAATGGGCTGAGAGATCAAGATTTGAACCAGGAACATCAAGTTCAATGTCCAGTCTGCCAAGTTTGCAGCAAATTGCCTATGGCTCTGATATCAGTACTTATCAAGAAAATCTGAGTATTCAACAGACTACTTCACCTTTCGTACCAGCTGACTTGATTCGTCAGAAAACTGTCGTGTCTACTGATGGTATTGAAATCATTCACATTGCTGATGAGCCAGCTAGTGAAGAACAGAAGAAGGACCAGCAAGCTGAGGAGATTGATTTGAATACATCAAAGACGTTGCCTGCTGAGGTCAAGGACCTAGTTCCTTTAACTTTGGAGTGGAAATCTGAAGACAACCCTGTTCTTCATGAAGCACCTATTCAACAGGAAGAGGAGCCTGCTGAATCATCTCCCCCTGCTCCTACTGCTAACTTGCATTCCTCGCTGATGGAATCAATGCAGCTGCTGATTCAAACTGCCATAAAGGAGATGGAGTCAAGAAATCAGCTGATGATTAAACAAATGCAGGAAGAGACTGCAAAAATGGTTAAGAATGCCATTGTTGATTTTCCTATACCACCAGACAACTCCCTGATGATGACTCAAAGCATATTGAACTTGAATAGAAATATTGAAGATGTGAAGGCTGATGTGGGTCATCTGCATTCTGCACTTCAAAGGCATGAGTTTGACATTGCTGGGATTGGAAGAGTCATGAAACAAGTTGGTGAAGCAGAAATTGAAAAGAATGTTGCCTTAATGCAAGAGTTCACTGCTGTCACTACTAAAGCTCAAAATGAAATATCAACACTTAAACTGAATGTTGATTGCCTAAATGACCAATCTGGTGAGTTAAAATCAAATCAACTTCGCATTGAAGCTAATCAACTTCGCATGGAAACTACACTAAATCATCACTGTGCTGAGCAACAAGTTCTGGATAAAAACATCAAAAAGCTTTGTGCTGCTGTCAACATAACTCCTGATCAACTCAACCCTGCTGCTGATGACAAAAAGGGGGAAGAGGAATCAGCTAAGAGAACTGTTGATGATGCAACTGTTCAAGTACGAGACCAACGGGCTGCTGCTGAAAAGCTAAGTGAAGAAGAAGTACTTGAAGAGGAAGCTGAAGATGAAGCTGATGATAAAGTGGAGCCTAAGGATGTAGCTAAGACTGACAAGGAGTTAGCTGCCTCCAAGTACTCTGCTGAAGAACAGCTCAATCCAGATGTTAAGTATAAGAGGATTGAGGACATCAGAGCAAAGTTTGAAGCCGATGAAAGAAGAGAAAAATTAAAAGGCCTTGCTGATGTTTTCTCAAGTGGTGAAGACGAAAGTAGTGATGAAGTTGAAGAAGAGGATGAAGAAGAAGAAGATGAAGAAGCTGAGGACTAGACTAGGATTACTAGACTAGGTCATCTGTTGAATTTGTGTAACCAGCTTACTTCGCTTGTAATTTCTGTTTTTCACTTAAGTCTATTTTTTGCTTGTAACTTGTACTGTAATTTTAAAAATCATTTATAAAAGTTCAAGCTTCCAATACATAAATTCTATCTCAGAAATTTTTGAGGACTCAACTTTAGTTTTAGGTACAGGTACTTAGCTGAAGTTTTGTCATCATCAAAAAGGGGGAAATTGTTGGATGAAGATGAAGACTTTGAAGTGAAGGGAGGTTTTGATGATTTCCAAAAGTCATCAGCTAAGTGGAAGCTTAGCACCAACCTTAGAAGATATTTGACCAAGGAAGATTTATTCCAGACGAGTCAAATATGGTCCAGAAGACTACTGATCTGTTGCTGAAGAAGGAATCAGACTGGTGGACTATCAGCCGACTCAAATCGGATTAGTTCAAGTTTGGGATCAGCCGAGTATACATCAGACGAGTGACTTCGATCAGCAGAGTGGAAGTGGATCAGAAGTTATTGCAACGGTAATAAATGCACTTGGTGTAATAAATGTTGAAGAGGAAGGGTATTTATGACAAATGATTGAAGAGAAACCTCGTATCAGCTTGGTGCATTTAATGCGAAGCGACAGAAAGTACAACAGAGTGTACAGTGTTCAGTCGCAACAGCCGTTTCTGCAGAAAGGACCAGTACTCGAGGATTTGACAGCTGCCGATCTCTCAACGGGCAGATTTTCAAATCTCCAAGTATAAATAGTTCAGTTCGTGAGTTGAAGAAGAAGAGACAACACATTTTGAGAGCAAGCAAAAATCTGAAGCCGAATTCCTTTAAGTCTCAAACTCAAGAACAGAACACTCATCAGCCGAGTCATTTGTTGACGAAGCAGAATAGAGAGAAAACAGAAAATACTTACAAATCTGAGTGATTTTGTTAGAACTCTGTTGTGAGAAGTAGATATCCATCTTAGTGAGTGATATTACTTCATAGGATAGGAGTTTCTTTGTGATTTCCTATTACGCACTTGTGGCCGTTTCATTTGTTGATTAGCACAAGCATTGTATACTGTAATCTGTGTGATTTAGTATAATCCAAGATCTGAGTGACTTGGAAGAGTGGACTAAAGGATTTCTATCCATATAACCACTATAAAAATCCTTTGTGTTTTTACTTGCATAATTTTCTGCATATTTAAAACAACATACTTAAAACACTTAAAGGTTAACTGTTGGAAAAGTTTTAAAAGGAGTTTGTTAAAACTTGGGATAAAACTATTTCAAAGTTAAAGAAAACTACTTGTGAAAAACACTTGACAAATCCGCTGCAAGTTAGTTATTTTTAAAACTCTGATTTTGATAAAATCAGCTGAGTAAAATCAGAAGAGTGGTCAACTCTGCTGTTCAAAGCTTTGTGCGAGATCAGCATAGTCAACTTACGATTACTGATCAGCTTAGTCTGCTGACAGAAAAGTTAGAAGTTTTTAAAAGGTAAATTTTAAAGAGGTCTATTCCCCCCCCCCCCCCCCCCCTCTAGACCTCATCTGACCACTTGGGACCAACATCTTGCTCGGGTGAAAAGTAGTTTGGAGTCCGACAAAGAGCAACTTGAAAAGGAAAAAGAAGACCTGCTTCAGCTGAACAAAAATCTGGAGGAGGTTACTCAATCTCAGATTGAGAAAGGGAAAAAACAAGAGTTCGATAGAGGTTTTGCTCTCGGGTACAAACAACGTACTCAAGAGTTGATCACCTATCTTGGTCATCGCACGAGCCCCGATCACATTCTCGAACTGTAGACCTATCCCCCTTTTTTTTTTTTTGGAGAATAAATGTCCTGTAGTTGTGTTTGATGTAAATATAACATTTTTTGTATGGAAAAGCTTCTCGTTCTTAATTAATCATATTTGTACGGAAAAGTTCCTCGTTTCGAACTGACCATAGTAATGATTGTTGACTATTTTCTCGGGAGAGGAAAAGTCGCTTAGATATTTGTGCCATAACCGTAGCCGTAGCACGTTTCATATGCTGTCCGTTAAATCATAAATTCTCCCAACTATAAATAACTCCTTGCTAAAAAGAATTCCAACACAAGGGAAAATCATGTCATCATCTGTAAGACATAGATATCTTATGGGAGGTATGAGATACTTGTGGTGCCCTGATTATGGTGGAAATTTCCTTGATCAAGGCTGTTAAGAAAAAAGAGAGCTGGTTAGTTCATTAAAAAGAAAGTATTCTCCAGTATGGGTCATTTTCTTCGATTCAGGAGGATACATTGTAACATTGTAGCAAGATATCCTTCGACCAAGGAGGATACTTTGTGAGAGTTTGTTGAGGTCTCCCCCGACCAAGGAGGATACTTCGTAAAGGTCTGGTGAAGTATATTCACCGATCTTCATCAAATGAAGGTGCAAGATTCCAAGAATAAGAAGTAGGTCGGATTGGAGGAGCAATCATCTCGAAGACCAGCTGATAAATGAATCACTTGGACTATTTGTAATAAATCCAATTAGACTTTAGCAACGAACGTATTTCCCTTTCTAGATGTATTCATTCGATCATATCTATCAATCCAATTGTAATTGTAATTGTAGAAATAT
>JAYDYQ010002437.1:0-46769 GCA_034814905.1 Penstemon davidsonii | reverse complement strand
TTGGGTAGAACCACCACATATCTGGTCGTTTATTAATTATCTACATATAGCAAGAATAAACTCTCACCAACAACTATATATTTCCACCAAGCTTGTATCAATAGTTATAGATAACTCAAACCTCTGGTTCAAGATGGAGAGACAAAGCAGAAGTTAGGATTTTAAAGAAATAAACTACATGTGACTTAGTTGTGACAAATTTCGAGTTACCTAAACATATAATGACCCTACATTAGAGCCAACTTAGACACAAAGCAATGAGGATCATTAAAGAACCTCTGAACTCCAAATTTGAGTGGAAGAAAATAAATTGCATATCTGGAAATAAACTTGAGAAACACCTAAGAGAATTTAAGTACCTATATATTATCCATCCATAGGAGTGCAATTTTGTAGTCCTCCTCTTGAACAAGAACCTTTACCTATGTGTACCTTAATGTATGACATGTATGTGATACAGCATTACAGCTCAATCAATTATGACTCTACCTAGATGAAAACTATCTAATAAAAACTATAATGATAGAAATCCTAACATGACAAACAATCAAGATTTATTAAAAATCCTAATAAATACTAGAATAATTTCAGGTTTAAACTAGATGAACTCAGAAACACCAACGATGTACTCCTTGTAAACAAAAGGGAGATTTTATTCTCTTGAAACTCATAACCTTCAAGCTAGGCATCCAAGTTGGAGGAACATTTGCATCGAACATTCAGCCAAGGAGTCTATAAGGATTAGTTCATCTATATGATGTCATTTTTGTCATCACTAGTTAAGATTACTGACAAATCCAAATAACATATGTAGTAAGTAAAACATAAGAGAATTCATTCAATATTATAAATCATAAATACATAAGCCTAACTATTGACCAACAATTTATTAAAAAAAAGGGATAATTACATTGACCTCCCCTGAGGTTTGGGCTAATTATTGCCCAATCCCCTCGCAATTTCATAATTACATTCACCTCCCTCCACGTTTGAAAAACCTTACAAAATGATGTGAAATGACCATATTGTCCTCGTCAGTTTTAATTTAAAAAAATAAAAATAAAACAGATTAACAAAATGTCTTATTTACCCTTGCAATGAATAATTACATCAACCTCCCCTGAGGTTTGGACTAATTATTGCCGAATCCCCGCGCAATTTCATATTTACATCCACCTCCCCCCACATTTGAAAAATCTTACAAAATGATGTGAAATGATACACAAAATTACAATACTACCCTTGTAAAAATTAATTTTATACATAAAAAAAGACTCTAACCCTAACCCCCCACCCCACCCCACCTCCACCGTCCCAACCCTGCAAATATCCTCCGAGGTCTGGTTCGAACCAAAGGCCTTCCAGGCCGGCGGCGCGTCCTGGGAGGAGATTTGCGGGGTTGGGGACGTCGGGTGATGGGTTGGGGACCGGCGAGTGCGAGGTTGGGGGTTAGGGATGGTGAGGGTTTTTTAAAAAAAAAAATTATATTAAAATAATTTATTGATTTATTAATATTAGTATTTTTATATAAATAAGATATGATTTTAATATTATTGTATTAAGTAAGAAATATTAAAAAAAATTATGATGTTATAATAACTTTTTAATTAATTTGAGTATTTTTAGTTTTTATAAAAAAATTATTGATTTTATAATAACTATTTTAGTTAAAAGTTTAAGAAATTATTTAGTAAACATATGAGCATTTTATAAAATCTAATAATTATTGTTCAAGTTTTTTTTCTTCTCATGATCAAACGTAATTCATTGATTTATCCTTGTACATTAATTATGAAAAAAATTAAATTATTAAAATTACAGGTTAAATGTTAAAGTTGAATGTATATACATTTTTTATTTATGTTCAACAATGTTTTTTTCTTATAATTAACCATAATTTATTTACTTTTAATTGTAAAAGCATATGAAAAAAATTTGGAAAAAATCATTGATGTATTATTATATTTTTATTTGAAGAAAGCATATACACTAAAAATTCATTTATTCTTTTACTTTAATTAGGAAAAAAAATTAAAAAAATTAAAATTACTGGTTAAATGTGAAGTTGAATGTATTTACATTTTTTATTTATGTTCTACAATGTTTTTTTCTTATAATTAACCATAATTTATTTATTTTTCCTTGTACTTTAATTGTAAAATCATTATGAAAAGAATTGGAAGAAAAGGTTGATATGTTATTATATTTTTATTTTAAGAATACATATACACTAATAAACTAATTAAAAGTTTCATGTAAATTTATAACATTTGAACCCATACTTATACATATACATTGAAAAGAAACCCCTCCTATGTACCAAACATAACAAGGGTATAATTGTCCAACAAAATAGCTACAGTAACCTCAAGGGTAAAATAGAAAGTTCAATAAAAATTCGTTGATGACATCATCAAAATGTAAGGTTTTCGAAACGTCGGGGGAGGTGGATGTAATTATGAAATTACGAGGGGATTGGGCAATAATTACCCCAAACCTCAGGGGAGGTTTCTGTAATTATCCCTTAGAAAACTAAATATTGGTAGAATCATTAAAAGAGATTCATTGCTAGTCTCTAAATTCTTAAAGATGACTGGACCATCATATCAAATATTAGAAGCATCATCAAGAGTTCTACTATAGTAAATGGAGTGTAATATTCAACCAGGGAGAACCACATAACGGATTATAAAATATGAAAACGTACTTTCGGCCCAAAAATTCATTATATGTGATATGCATGAACTATGTAATTCCCTCTGGAAATTGGGCCTTCAAAACAATAAAAATCTTGTCACTTGAGGTGCACAGATATGAAAGAAAGAACAAAGAGAAGATGTTTAATTAAAAAAAAAAAAATAGATTCATTCTATTTCAAGCTTTCTGAAATACATCCAATGACTAATATAATGCACGAATAGGAAACATAAAAGAAAAATTACATCACTATCATAGAGAAGTACAAAAAAAGAGTATATATGTTGCATGCAAAATCTAGATAGAAAACATAGACATGAGAAACTGTAGAGAGAGACACATCAATAGATAGTAACATTATGCACATTTTACATACAAAACACACACTTCGCTGGTGTTAAAGAAGGATCACTATAAACAAGGCAAACATTAACTACATACTGAAAACATAAATGACTGCTCAGAAAAGCGATTCCTATCGAGTTCAAAAAATATGAAAACTCAGGATGCTAAATCATGTCATTTTCTAACTCCCTGCAGACTTATATGAGATTATAAGTGCAGATCCATATTACATTTTACATTGGTAGGATGACATGTATAGACTCCGATACACCAATACACTTACATAATTAAATTAAAAATTTGATCTATGCCTACAAGTTTTAAGACAACAGAAAGAAAATAAACGGCTTCAGACATGACATCCCGACTGCATTTATCACTACACACTATGAACAATGATTGATTATAATCATGTTAATTAAAGGTAAGAAAATTGAAAAATGCAGTTGTAATGAATCTACGAATTGTAATTGAAGCTAATTCAATGAAATATATCAAAATGAAGAGATAAAGCTAGAATTCCACCATGAGTCTATAATTCACATTAAAAGAACAAATTCCGGAAGAACTACACAAGTCAATGAATAAGTTTTTTCGATTAACCAAATAATAATTATGATATGCAAAAACAAATTGACTTGAAGAACCTTTTGGTGCCCGATATGACCTCGATTTGACCTAATGCAAGACGAAGAGCCATGATCTTGGCTTATTTTCTTTGTCGGAGTTTTCTTTCTCATCTCTCACTCACTTTTACTCTCTCACTCGCTGTCACTCTCTTCCCTACCTTTACTTCGATTTAAACAACAAAATAATATATTTCCTATTTTGTTTCTTAGTGTACATGTTTGACACATGGTGACTCAAATTTCTAAAAATATATATCTAACAAAGTAGTGACACGGGTATATTTAAAATAAATTATGAATCATTAATACGAAAAAATTAACTAATAATGTAGTTTACCAACATTAACATACAATTTAAGTAAAATTTAAACCTAGTTTTTTACCCTTAAATTTTGAAGAAACAAAAATAACTCTGACATATTCAATATAATATAAATAAGGATGCATCACTAAATTAAATACAATAAAAGGAACCACAGAAAAAAATACATTAAAATATTTCATTTTATAAATTCTTATACCTAAAATTTGGAATTAGAAAAAATTTGTGTCTCAGATTTGTTGGAAACTCCTCTAATCGTATCCTAGACGTTTCCCCCTCATGTTCGAGGGGTGTCCTCTGCCTTGCCCAAAATTTTCAGTTTATTTTAATTTTGAGACACACCACGTTGTGTGTTGTTACATGTCCAAGACATATATGTGTCCGGTACTACATCATAAGTGAACAGTCAACACCACCAACAAAGACAAAAACAAAATAAACCAACTAGAAGAAAACAACCATCAAACTTCCACTCATTCCTATTTACTTTTCCTAAGCAATAAACCAGAGAGTAAGTCACAAATTCCTCGATCAGACCAATGGCAATTGCCAACCCCAACAATATTCATGCAAAAGAAAGCAACATAATTCCCAAAGTGAATCAACCCTAAAAAAATCAAAGTGAAAACTTGATCTTTGTTGCCTCGGCACAACGAGAACTCCCCAAACAGCTACCAAAGTGCAAAAAATGCCAAATAGCTTGTTGCAATATAGTGAAGCAAGGTAATTGGATCTAGATCAATACCATTTGAACTCAAAATAATTTGAAAAAAGACTAAATTTGTAGCCTCGATATATTTGTACAACATTCAGTTTTGAAAAAGAATTAAATACCACTCCTCTCAACCAACTCAACCTTTTGGATGAGGTTAGGATTTAATTTTGAAGGAAATAAGTTTTTGTTTTATTCATTATTTATTACCTGGTAGGATAATTAGATAGAAATATAGACATAAATGGCTAAAAGGACCATTTAATTCCAACACATACAAACAACAATACAAGTGATGGAAAAAAACATATTCATTTACCTATTTGGTCTAATTTGTTTTGAATTGGTAATATGGAGAAACATGTTAATTATTCTCCGCATGAAATTGCTTGAAACAATATATAAATGCTTTTATTGTTACAATCCAAATTTCAGAATTTGTTTTGCCCCTTTGACCGGAGATAAACATTTCAAAATGTATCCGTTACTTGGTTTAATTAAAACAGAAATCCTGGTTCCTACATGGAAGTCTGAAGAGAACAAACAGAAAAAGGAAAACACTTACCATACTCCATTCACTTTCCATAATTGTATTCTTCCACCTTGTCAAACATATGACGGTTTGCAAAAACCTGAGGAAAATCTCATCAGCTTCCATTAAATCAAACATTTAATTGTAGTCAAAACAAATAACTCATGAAGGACCAAAATACACACAAGCTAATCATAGCCCATAAAGAAGTTCAATTATAGAAAGTATCAATTATTATCATTCCACCAACAGTTAAAAAGAAACTAATAAGAATTTACTGCCTGGACAAAACAATCGAACCTAGTCTGTTAATTCTGGATTTACACATAACTCTATCTGGCACATTTGTTATGAAAAAGTTTCCACGATATTGAAATTGTGAAGCATGTCAAAGTGTCGAAATACTACCTCATGCATAGAAGAATTCCTTTTAGAATATAAATGTATATGTCTAAAAACCAACAAGCTCTTGGAGTGGCATTAAAAACAACAAAATACTCTTGCCCCAAGAAGACTACAACTTAAATAACACACACTAAAACAAAAGTGTTTTTCAGTGACACTCTGGTGTTGACATTTTTTTCGAAATGCCAAAACAACATGATAACACAACATTCTTAGCAGATGCCATGATAGTTAACTCGTTGGTGGCATTAACATGTTAATATTGTGACATTTGATATGATAATGTCACTCTAGTTTGATTAGATAATATTTCTAAAAAATGTCATATTAGTTGGTCATTTAGTGGCATTACCATTAGTGATATTTTCTATGAAATGTCACGATTTATAAGAAGCTATCCATGGCATTTAGACTTAAAATGCCAGTACTAGATTTTTTTTTAAAATGACGTGAAAATTGAAACCAAACATCAATTTTATTAAAGACTATGTTTAAGTGAGCAAAGGTATGTATAAATAAAATTAATTTTGGTTTGATAATCTTTACCTTAAATTCCGAAGCTAAACATCAAATATCTTAACTTTAATTTATTTTTTCCACTGCGGTTGCGCTTGTTGTGGTGATGGTGAGTGTCACAGAGAAAACAACAACATTTGAAGCTCGTTTTTTGTGTTTGGTAAAAGGGTTTCCAAGTTCAAATACGACTTCATTCTTTTTAGGTAATGTGTTATATATATATATATATTGATAATTTAATAATATGTTATATGGATCATATAATTCATATGATTATTGCAAAGTCATTTCTAACCATGTTAAGTAACTATGAAAATGAAACATGATAAGCATTTATTTCATATTTACATAGCATTGCAAATATGAAGAAGAGTGAATATGACATGGAAAACCCACTTAAGGTTCCAAAGCTATGATCTAGACATCGAATCCATATATGATTGAAATGGTATGAACTCACACTAGGGGGAAAGTGGGCATTGTGACAAACGAAGGCCATAGATAGTCATCTTTGATTGATTGAGCAATAAAATTTATAGTTGGACGAGTTACCTGTAAATTGTTCATGTTGCATAACTATGTCATTGGCATTGTTATATAGGCTAATAAAGTGTTCAAACGTTTAGTTATAATGAGTCCAACACAAGCGTTTGCAGACTACCACCATCGTAAAGAACTTCGTCCACAAAAATATCGCATGCCGGTTTGGGACACCAAATACTTATCTCCGACAGTGGAGCTCAGCTCGCAAGCCGTTTCCTTACCGACTGGTTCTCGCATTGGGAAATTAAACAAAAAATTGTCTTGGTGAGCAACCTCAATCCAATGGACCCAAGGGAAAAAAAAACATGGGAAGCAGATATTCAGGGGTTCATGTGGGCATACAAGACCAACCCCCAGGTCAACAACAAAGTGATCATTTTTCTCCTTGATATATGAATTAGAGGTCGTACTCCCCACATAATTGATCATCCCAACATCAAGGATCATCAACTATGATATGGAGAAAAATGCATAAATGCCAAAAATTAAGCTTGATCTAATTGAAGAGGCTAGAGACAGAGCCTACACGAGGCTCCAAACTACACGAGACAGTTTCAAGTGGGAGACTAAGTTCTCATCTAGAATCTAGCAGAGAAGATTCCAAAGCTCGCCCCAAAATGGGAAGGGTCATACCAAGTCATCAAAGTGACAAGAGAAGGTCCTTATAGACTGGTGATGTCAGATGGAGAAGAGATCCCTAATTCACAGTATATATAGTATTAAGAAGTTGTATGTTTGATGGACCTATTGTTTTTCCTCATTGTAAATCCTCATAATTAATATAAAAAAATGGTTTGCATCTCCCATATTCATTGTCATGATACGTCACAAACCTCGCAAGAGCATTTAAAGCCTCCCAAGCTCCAAGATGGCCTAGAATAATTATTCAAAACCTTGGGATAGAGCATCTCAAGCCTTGCAAGAGCAATTAAAGCTTAGCAAGCACCAAGATGGATAGAATCAATATTTGAAGCCTAGGGATAAAGGATTTCAAACCTCGCAATAGCATTTAAAGCATAGCAAGGCTCTAAAATGGCCTATAATCATTATTCAAAGCCTAGAGATAGAGATAAAGTCTCGCACATCTCAAGTCTCGCAGACCCAATATTGAGTGAGAATCTTTATTTGAAGCCTAGGGATAGAGCACTCCAACAAGTCAGATGCCTAACAAACCACATAACTCGGGGGGATGTAGAAGTACTACTGAACATAATAATTATTGATCCTTGGCATGCAATGCAATTAACTCTCAGCGGAGTACAATACAGTCGCCTCACACTTGAAAAGTGTGCAACTTATTGAGATGAGAGTTGCGTGAAACCACTTTTATTAATAACAAAAGGCCTCGAGGGGACTTACAAAGACTTATAAGAAAAATTCATGACAGCCTTAGACCTTTGCTTCCTCACGCGAATGCTTGTTTGGTAAAATAGGTTCATAAATTGTATGTAATGATATATCTTTTTGCTACTTAGTTTTTTTTATATTTTTTTATTATAATGCAACATCTTCATTCTTTTTTATAGATAGTACATCAATTTTGTTGAAAATAATCTTTAACAATGCTACATAAGCGCAATTGCACAAATCTTTTTTTAACATTCTTACTATATAAGGCTCAATATTAAACTAACAAATATAAATTTATACGAGGTACTAATATGACTATATTAGTATTGTGTATATCGAGAAGAACATCGACTACCGAACTTTCTATTAGGAATTGTTAAGACAAAACATAAACAACACATATCGTTACTTTTATAGCTAATGATATCAATCACTTAATACCCATTTATTATATGTATGTATATCATTACTCCGATCACCTAATATTTATTTATGACATGAAAGTATGAGTATACTTATAATTATAACACTAGAAATTTATATTATACAGTTTTTTTACTTCTAGTAATATAAGCGCAATTACACAAATCTGTTTTTAACATTCTTACTATATATGTCTCGATTTTAAACTAACAAAATTTATGCGAGGTATTAATATGATTATAATAGTGTTATGCTAGGATAAAACATAAACACCACATATCGTTACTTGTAGCTAATACCTTACTTTTCCAATCGTATATTTTTTATGAAGATTTTGTCGTAGAATTGTTGTGGGGGTGGTAATTCGAATTTCCGAAGGTGTTTCTTTTAGATTGTTAGAAATCATATGTTTTTTTTTTTTTTTTCTTGAAACTAAGGTAGCGGATGAGAGGGCTATATCTATTTCGAAGAAATTGTGTTTTTCAGGTATTTGTCGTGCTCCTGACGGAATGGAATAGGAGATGTTGCGTAAGAGGAATATTATGGCTCGATTATAAATGCCCATAAAATTTCATATTAGTTCTTCATGACTAAATTTTTAATATTTTTAATTCAATACATTATAAAATTATGTTTTGTCTTTTATATCCTATCACCAAAAAAAAATGGAGATAGTCTTGAAATAAAAATGCTCAAATTAAATTAATATATTCTAATTTGGAAATTATAATGTACCTGACCAAAAATTTGTGGTAAATGCAAAATACTCTCCTGTGTTATGCTAAACCTGCAAGAAACTACCCTGTTAAATTTTTATTGATCCAAGTTTCCTTGTATTTTTAAAAATCCTGCAAAAAATACCCAATTTATAAAAAAAACATGTCGTTTTGGATCGACATATTTCAAGAAATCATTTTTAAAATACTTCAAGATAATCCCTACAACTTCACGTGATATATTTTTAAAATAATTTCTTGAAATATGTCGATCTAAAACGACCTATTTTTTACAAATTTGGTATTTTTTGCAGGGTTTTTAAAAACACAAGGAAGTTTGGCGCAATAAAAATTTTACAGGGTAGTTTCTTGCAGGTTTAGCAAACACAGGGGAGTATCTTGCATTTTCCCCCAAAAATTGCAAATTTTACTCATATATGATTTAGCTACAGCTAGAAACAGAGGTAAACGAATAAATGGAAAAAAAAATTAAAAACAAATACATATGCATGGCATGCAGTACAAATTGAGAATTGAGGGGACCTAATTCCAAATTCTGCAAAATCAACAAGAAAGATATTCCTTACCCTAAATTGGTACAACAAGCATGCGCATTCAATCCACTCAAATTTTTCTTGTTTTGTGAATTTCCATTTTACCTCTCTGTTATTAATCAAAAAATCAATCCCCAAAACTAAAATAGAAATAAAAAATGGCTTAAAGAGAGAGAGAAGAGAGTCGGTCTAAGGATTGTAAAGAAGAGTAGAGCGAAGATTTGGGCGAGAAATTAGATTGGGCGAGAAGGGTAAAGCATTCAAATAGGATTCTTTAGATTTGCATTTTATTAATAACATTTTAAATTTTGGAAAATTTGAGTATTTTCCTCCTAAATTTGTTCTCAGACAAAAAATTCTTAACAACTAATTAGTGGGTTTGAGATAAATCCGAAGATTTACTTTATCCCTTCATTTCTTCTCTCTCTTTATTTTTTTTCACTGAATTAATCGTGATCTTAACCCCCACCAACTTCGAGATTGTGCGTAATCTATAGAATTTAGATTTGGGTTCTTTAATTTCTTTCAGATTTTTTAATTACTTTTCTCAGATTTCTTGTGTTTTTTAAGATTTTGAGTATCTCTGTTATAAGGTGTGGGATTTGGTGTTTGACTTGCCATTTATGTTAACCCTTTGGGGTTTTCTTTTAAATATTGACATTTCTTGTTAATTTGGATGGTAAAGGGGATTGATTATGGCTCAAGAAGATCATACACAGAGGTGCAGTTATAGTGGCGGCGGTGGTTCTGGTGGTGGAGGCGGTGGTTATGGTGGTGGTGTGAGTAGCGGTTGTAGTAGTAAATCGAAAAAAATTAAGAAAACGAAATTGCCACAAAGAGGTTTAGGTGTTGCACAACTTGAGAGGATTAGAATAGAGGAACAACAAAAAAGGGAGGCTGCATTACAAGCAACAAATGTATTGGCAAATAATAATAACAATAATCTCCCTTCACCAAATTTATTCTTTAGGCCTTCCCCTGAAATTGAAATTTCGAATCAAAGTCCGGTGAGAATTTCGAGTCAATTAAATGTGGTTTCTAGTCATGGACATGGCAATTGGCCTGGATTGTTGAATAGTGAGTACAATCTTGAAATTGAAAAGCAAAGGTTAGATCATCATGGATTTGCATTTGGGGTGAATTTACCTTATGGAAGAAGTGTGCCTCAGAGATCACACCAATTTCAGCATCATTTTTCTTCAATGGTTAGTGAAATCCTATCTATTGCTAAATGTTAAAATAAATTGTATATTCATTTGTTATGGTTTGCGATATTCTTGTGATTATAAGCTATGTGCATTTTGATTAATTGAGAAAATTATGAACCTATGCCTATAGAAATGCCTTTTTGTGTTGTGTTCTACATATTTATCACTCATGCCACAATACAATAAACAACAAGATCATTCTTTATAATAGATATTTTTAGTTTGTGTTGGTTCTTGAATTTTAGTGAGTACCTTGTGTCATATGATAGA
Source organism: Penstemon davidsonii (assembly GCA_034814905.1). Lineage (NCBI taxonomy): Eukaryota > Viridiplantae > Streptophyta > Magnoliopsida > Lamiales > Plantaginaceae > Penstemon > Penstemon davidsonii. The sequence goes on along the minus strand of JAYDYQ010002437.1, from coordinate 35,547 downwards.
ACATTGAGTTTTCATTTTGGTTCATTTTTCATTTTCTTTGTCATTTTACTACTCCCTGTAATATTCGAGAACCAAACTTGATTAACCGAACCAAGTTCCCAAATGGAGCCCATCTATTTGCATTGTATATTACTTGTTATACTTTGTCATATTCTTGAATATTCTCTATGATTATGGTATGTGCATTTTGATTAATTGAATTATGAACCTATATGCCTTTTTGTATTGCAGTAAAGCAAATTCTTGGAGTCTTTTAAGTGTTATCTTCTTATTGATTTGTGAAAATTACAGGTGAATGCACCATCAACCGTACCAAGATACCAAACAGAGCCCCCTTCAAACCAAAGTTTTCGTAGTAACTATTATCATACGCCTTTGATACCAGAGGAAGATAAGGTATGACTTATTTATTTTCTTATAGAGTTATAGACTCACTAGTTCTTTTATGAACCTATGATTAAAATTTTGATTTGGTTGTGATTGAATGCAGATGTTTGGGATGAAAAGGCCTTACCCGTTTTCTCTAGAAACTCCACAACCCCCTTCCTTTAAATGCTTTCCTGGTTCAAGAACGAGATCAGATGAAGTTTCTGGTTCGTCTAGTAATATATACACACATCAAGTAGAACCAAGAACTAAAACATACATCAGGTTCATTCACTATTCACTTGTTATATATGGAGCTAAGTGCAAAAATTCCCCTATGTTATTTTTATTAGCAAAAACCCCCGTGTGTTCTTTTTTATTAGCAAAGAAAGCCCATTTGAAATTCATACATAACTCATAGTGAAGTTATTGTCAAGTTTTCTAAGAGAACAGGGGGGTTATTGTCAATTTTTAATTGAGTAGGGGTTTTTTTGCATCTTTTGGTGGGGTATAATTGTCATTTTTCTTGGGAGGGTTCCCTTTTTGCTAATAAAATTAGCACAGGGGGTTTAAAAGAAGTTTTTCTTTTGCTAATTAGGCGAAGCATAGGGGGGATTTTTGCATTTCACTCTTATATATGTCTTCAAATTTAATTCTCAATTATGCTGATATCATTTCTTTCATTCATTTTCAAGAGATGATTCTTCGAGCTCGAGTGGCATAAGCAATGTTGATGGTAAGCTAAATCGAGATTTTTTAACATTAGCTCCTCCTTCTTTGGACTCAAAGCAAAAACACCAAGAACAAGAACCGTTATACGACTCTAAATGCATGGCTACTCAGGTGTGCAATTTTTTTAATATGTATTAATTTCTGTTTGGTTGTTAAAATGTGATGATTTTAATTATATTCGACCTCTATTATATTGATAGGAAAATGCTCGAAGCGAAATTAATCAGCTGGGATCAATGGAACCGCCAGAACAACAACAGCCTTTTAGCTTCTTCCCAGTTAAGATGCAAACTGATCAAACTAGCACAAATCCAAGCAATGGCAGTGATGAAAAATGTGAAACTATTGATCTTAATCTGAAGCTGTAGAAGCTTCGTTTTTCATGTTAATAATGTGTACATTGTTTTTGTTAATGAAGCGCTCGCGTTGTATTGTAATGATCGTTTCGACTTGTACTGTGAAATGTGAATTCTTTAAAACTTTTGATGAATGTGGTATGGAACTTGTAATCTGGACAAGTATAGATCTGCTCTACTTTGGCAATTGTTCTTTCTTTTCCTTTTTATTTTTGCAAGAAGCTACATTTGCAGCTCTTGGAAAATCATGATTTTTTGTGTTGGAGATTTCAAAAATAATTATGATATTTAGGACTAAATACTACAAACAAATAATCCCACTTTACCCCCTTCCTCTCCACTGTTTTGCACTTAAACCCTATCCTTTCAAAAGTTTTAATTGTATGTCTCACATTTGTTAGTTGTTGTAGATTACTCCTAAAGTCATCGACAACGGCAAAATATTTTGTCAAGATTCCATCATGATAAGTATACTACAACTTTTCAAAGGATAAAGTATGGAAGTGTATCAAGATTAGGGGTAAAGTGTAAAAGACGTCTAAATTCATGATTTGAAATAACATTTATAGCGAAAGACAAAAACACCCCTGTGATCTCAAGTAAGTGCCAAATACATCCCTAGGAAAGCGAGTGTGTTTCAAACGCCAAAATTGCAAGTATTTCTTCACATTTTGCTTTTGATATGACAATTTTACCCCTGACATCGAAAGATAAAAACACCCCTTATGTTTTGTCTAACTCTCAAAAAATCCCCCTATGTGTAAATCCCCAAAACCCCCCTGAGTTTGGTTATAAATACTGCACTCGACCCAAGTAGTATATACTTAATTTTTCAAAAAGAATAAATAAATTTAAGAAAAAACAAACACATAGGGGTAATCTTGTCATTCCACCAAAAATCAAAAGTAAAATTATACTTGGGTTGAGTGTGGCATTTAAAACCAAACACAAGGGGATTTTTTAGAGTTAAAATAACACATAAATTTTTTTGGGATAGACAAAGCATAGGAGGTATTTTTTGTCTTTTACTCTAACTTTTATTGATATCTAATAAATCTCTCGATTCATGGAAGACGATCTTTGAATTTTTGAAACCCGAGGTGGAAATAATATCTAACCCGTCATTACAAATTTATTACAATCTTAATAAATTTCCAAAGTTGTTCCTTCAATGTATTATTTAGAATAGTTTGACTATTCATGATATACAATTTGATCTTCGTCCCGAAGGTTTTAGTAATCTTGATTTAATAAAATTTAGTACGAGCAAAATGTAGGTAACAAATGTAAATATTTTTACATTATGAAGCAAACAACTAGATCATTGAGATATACAACACATTTTTCATGGCCGTTATCACTTTCTTGGACTAGAAAGTGTTTGATTGGTTAGTACGTCTCTTTTAGTCAAGTGGTATAATTTGATTGATCAATAAAGTAATTATGAAATAATAATCAAATTTAATGTTTGTATAATTATAGTTATTAATTTAAAATTCACCATTGAGTTTCAAAAATTCAAAAATCGTGTTTTATGAATCGAGAGACTTATTAGAAATCAACTCGAGTTATTTGACATCAATAAATTTGAATTATATAGATTTTTATGTATTTTAGGTTATTTATAAATATTACCTTTGACTAAGACTTTTATATCTTTTGCACTTTACCCCTAATCTTGATGCACTTTTACCTCTTGATCTTTTGAAAAGTTGCAATGTACTCGTCATGAAGGAATTTTAAGAATATTCCACCACCTGTAATGACACGATCCCGAGATAGACCTGAAATGGGTCTCACAAGAAATAACAGCATAAAACTAATGATTCAACAAAAAAGTTAACTTCAATTTCAACACTAGTACAAACCCATATATATACAACAAAAGATATTTACATCGGATATAACTTAAAAACAGTCTATGTACTGATGCAGACCATAATATTTACAGACACACTATACTCTCTCGATGAAAGTTCCCAAAATTAGCGTAGACAACCAGTGTAACAACTAGCCCATCTCTCCGCCTCCAAGATTCCCATCCACAACATAGTAATCTGAAAATATTTAAATTTGAAAGCGTAAGTTGCAAAAATAACTTAGTTATGCCGCTTTAGTAAGTAATTGAATATTATGCAGGAAATTGGCTTTCAAAAATTCATGAGTACCTGAATGGATGCAACATTTTCATGCTAATAGTAAGTGCAAGTATATATCATCAATAAAATAAAAACATTTGCCCTTCAACTTGGGCCATTCATCAAATATTTACCCTTCTGCAGAACTGGAAAGATCAGGGGAGGTACTAGTTAGCACGCCGGTTAGATTAGGGATAAGGTGCTACCTTTCCCTATAAAATGGGCATTAACATGTCTTAGCCAAAAAAGGTGAGTCACTCCCCAAGGGGCTCTAATCCCTTATTTGTAAGTCCGATCAATGGCAGAGCTCTGGTAGCTCTGTAGCCCCCAGCTACCCAGAATTATCTAGAGAATACCATCAAGCGAGAGCAGACGAGCGCCCAAATAAATACAAAATAATTTCGAACAATTATGAAATACTACAAACAACGCAGACAATTATAATTTAAAAGTTCTAGTAAAGCACATATATTTCACATACCGCAGTCATCGCACATATAATTTATTCAATAACAATCTCAACAGAAACTAATAAGTTCAATTCGTATGATATCAAAGTCAATTCATCATTTTATGCTCATGCATGCTATGATTTTCCTCAATATAGTGCTTCTTAAGAATTGGATAAAGAAATTCTTTTGGTTTCCCAAATCATTTTCTTGGTAAGGCGCTCACCTCCGTAAGTTGGCTTGGTAAAGCTTTCGGATTCTACTTGATCACCTGACCAATAAAAACAACAAATTTAGTATAAATTAATCTTTGACCAACTTAAAGATCTAAAAGAACTACTTATATCACCAAACTCTCCCTAACTATGCCTAGCTTCACATGGGGTTCTCACTTCTCAGCATGTTATATATATAATAATGCTACTATTAACCTATACTACTATTTTAATATAATATAATAAAAAAGTATAAGTTGTCTTACTTCTTGAGGGGTATGTACAATAACTCAATAAAATACCTTAATGTTATAATTTTTCTTTCTACTTAAAATGAGGGGTTGAGACTGTAATTAGGTTATAACATTCCAATTACCATTTTGAACAACTGACTCAAACACACGGTAGTTCCCACAACCAATTTTCTTCTCTTCCTATTTCCTTCTCTTTCTATTTTATTTTTGTCGTTCTTTTTCTTTTTCTAAAAAGTGGGTTGCTGGCCCAGCAATCAAACAGGGCCGAAGGCCCTTTTTTTACACAATAGTAGAACAGGCCGTGCCCTGTTCTGCTCTGTCACAGCCACCGCTACTAGCGGCGATTCCCATTCCTTACCCACCGAAAAATTCCATAGTCACCCTTACTCACACTAACAAAACCCAACCTACGGTTCAGAATACAACTCAACTGTTATATACAAAATAAAGTCTCTATTAATCAACTCTTCTTCTTAGAGTGCTTTAATCTACAATATAAATTACAACAGTAAATTGATTCCTACCTTAATCAAGACTCAGAAATCCCAAGTTCTTTATTTTCTTTCTTATTTTCCTTGTTTGTATCGAACTCTCTCTCTCACTCTCTTTACTTTTCTTTTTGTTCTATTTGCCTTAATTGCTGCAACTAAGGATAAAAGATAATTACCCAAGTATGCTGGGTCTTTCTAATATAAGATTTTGTGGAACAATGGTGTATATAAGATACCCAATTTTAACCACAAAAAAAAGTCAACAATAAATTTGAGCCACAAATTTTGGTCAAAATGTCCCTTGATGATGTGGTATTGAACATTGCATTTGAAATTACCAAAAATCAGAAAATATGAAATTACTAAATTGCCCCATCAAAAATTACCAAATTGCCCTATCATAAATATGTATTATTCAGTCCCTCTCTTTGCTTCATTCTCAACGTCTTCCTCCTAAATCTTCAAGAAATTAGCCAATCCTAAGCTACCCAATCGGCCCGACTTTCAATACTCGTGGTCCCTGACTCCTACCTCAACGAGGCGTGGCTTCGGAAGAAGGGATACCTTTTCTTTCTCTTTTCTTAGAATCTTGAATCAATGGCCCCCGTGCTTCGCCTCATAGTATTCCGCCATTAGTTTATTTTTAGGTCCTTGATAGGGTTTTCTTCTTCCACCATTACTATTATCAATTCGCATCACCATTTTTTCACAAATTTCCTTCCATCGCTTGATTTGGCTGTTTCAAGTCTCAATTTTTGAATTAATCACTTGATTGTAAGTCGTTTTCTTCTACTTCATGCGTATAATTTTCATTTTTTGTAAATTAATTAACTTGGTATGTATATCGGCATGTTGAGTAATTAAGTTCAGGCTTTCAATTGGTAATTCTTTCGTTCCATTATCTTGTTTGATGAGTTTTTTTGAGGTGTTAATTGTTTCTTAATTTTAGATGATTTAAGCTAATTTCTTTAGTTTAGTAGCGGAAAGGTCTTTTTATTTGTTACAAAATCTACTAGTTTTATAAAGGATACAATATAAAGTATCATGTTCTCACCTTCACACTTCTGTTTGATGGCAGATTGCTACCTTGATTGCCGTATACGCAAACTGGAGTTTTGCTGCAATAGAAGGGATAGGATGGGGTTGGACTGGGGTTATATGGCTATATAATATATTTGTGAAGCTTTTGTTTGAAAATAAGCGATTAAGTTAAGTGGGTAATTAAAAAGGATAATTTCGTCTTTTGGAAAGATTTAAAAAAGGGTTATTTTGTATTTAACAAAAAATATAATTTAAATTTAAATTTTAACATGACATGTGGCATCAAGATAAGTGCTATCTTATATGCTATCCGCCCCTCGAAAACTCATTTTAGACAAGCCCAAGTATGTTGGCTGCATAAAGGAGGTTATAACACCTCCTCCTTGGCCTCGGGAGAATAGTAGGAGGTGGCTACTCCCCTGAAAATTTGGTTGACTCGCCCAAGCTTCAATTATCCTAATCTTTGTTTCTTTTATTTTTTAATTGTTCAACACCAAGTAAATTACACCCAAGTCCTAGAAAGTTTAAGTTATATCTTTTTGACCCCAAACACTTAAACCCATCTCATCTAGATTATTTTTATAAGAATTTGGGAGTATCAAATTTTTTAAAAGGAATTAATTAATAAACTTGTACTAAATAAATAAATACACAAAATATCGCTAGTTTCCAAGAATTAAAAAGAAGATTGGCCACTGCACCTATATTAGCTCTACCTGATGTAATTGAAAACTTTATAGTATACTCGGACGCTTCAAAAGAAGGTTTGGGATGTGTCTTGATGCAAAATGGAAAGGTAATTGCATATGCCTCGAGGAAATTGAAACCGTATGAGACAAATTATCCTACTCATGATTTGGAATTGGCAGCGATCATTTTTGCATTAAGTATTTATTCTCTCAGAAAGAGTTAAATATGAGACAAAGGAGATGGATGGAACTATTAGAAGATTATGATTGTTCCATCCAGTACCATCCAGGAAAAGCCAACGTTGTAGCCGACGCCTTAAGCCGAAAAATCAGGGTGGCACATCTCATGACCAAAGAATGGGAAATGATAGAACAAGTGTGTTCCTGGAATCCGAAGGAGAGTAGAACGGGAATGTCAATTGCCAGCTTTCAAGTTCAACCGAATTTAATGCAAAGGATATTTGAAGCTCAACAAAAGGATCCAGAAATTAAGAAAATAAAGGATACCCATAAGGAACATGCAGACTCATCTTTTCAAATCGACCAGGGAGGAATGTTAAAGTTTCGAGGAAGAATATGTGTACCGGGTATCGAGGATTTGAAAGAAACGATTCTAGAGGAAGCTCACCGCTCGGCTATAGTATTCATCCTTGAGGGAACAAAATGTATCAAGATCTAAAGTTTCATTACTGGTGGAATAACATGAAAAGGGAAATTTCTGAGTATGTAGCGAAATGTTTTGTATGTCAACAAGTAAAAGCGGAACATCAACGACCCTCTGGATTACTTCAGCCATTACCAATTCCCCAATGGAAATGGGAATCAATAACAATGGATTTCGTGACCGGTTTACCAAGGAATAGAAACAAACAAGATGCAATTTGGGTAGTCATCGATAGACTAACCAAAGTGGCACATTTCATACCCATCAACGTGAATTATACCGTGGATCGACTAGCCGAGCTATATAGAGATGAAATTATCCGTTTGCATGGAGTACCTAAGGATATTATTTCAGACAGAGATCCGAGGTACACATCGCGATTATGGAAGAAGATTCAAGAGGCATTGGGTACCAAACTACAGTTCAGCACGACTGCACATCCTCAAACGGATGGACAATCTGAGCGAACTATACAAATTTTGGAGGACATGCTTAGAGCCTGCTCACTTGATTTCAAAGAAAGTTGGAGTAAACATTTATCACTGGTGGAATTCTCCTACAACAACAACTATTAAAATGGCACCGTACGAAGCTCTTTATGGACGAAAGTGTAGATCCCCGATTCACTGGGATCTTGATGAACATAAGACGTTGACCCCCATGACTGTGCAAAAAAATCAAGGACTTCCAGACTTGATTCAAGAAGCTGTTGAGAATGTTCAAATGATCAAGAAAAGAATGTTAGCAGCACAAAGCCGACAAAAGGGATATGCCGATCATCGAAGAAAACCGTTAGAATTCGAGGTCGGAGATTGGGTCTTCCTCAAAGTATCACCCCAGAAAGGACTTATAAAACATGGCAAGGGCGGAAAACTTAGTCCAAGATATGTGGGGCCCTTCGAGATTTTGGAGAGAATAGGAAGTGTAGCATACAAGCTGGATCTACCACCAAACCTTGGCAGGATACACAGCGTTTTTCATGTATAACTTCTCAAAAAGTATCATTCAAGCCCGTCCCATTTAATTAATCACACCCCGTTACAAATTCAAGAAGATCTGTCCTATGAAGAAAAACCAGTTCGTATTTTGGATAGGAAATTTCAGGAATTATGAAACCGAAATATTCCAATCGTAAAAGTATTATGGCAAAGTCAAACTGTTGAAGAAGCTACATGGGAATTAGAGGATGAAATGCTCAAGCATTATCCGAAGTTGTTCGAATGTTCAGGTATGAATTTGGGGACCAAATTCCTTTAAGTAGGGGAGTATGTAACACCCGATATTTTGTGTATTTATTTATTTAGTACACGTTTATTAATTAATTCCTTTTAAAAAAATTGATAATCCCAAATTCTTATAAAAATAATCTAGATGAGATAGGTTTAAGTTTTTGGGGTAAAAAAGATATAACTTAAACTTTCTAGGACTTGGGTGTAATTTACTTGGTGCTGAACAATTAAAAAATAAAAGAAAGAAAGATTAGGATAATTGAAGCTTGGGTGAGTCAACCAAATTTTCAGGGGAGTAGCCACCTCATACTATTCTCCTGAGGCCAAGGAGGAGGTGTTATAACCTCCTTTATGCAGCCAACATACTTGGGTAATTATCTTTTATCCTTAGTTGCAGCAATTAAGGCAAATAGAACAAAAAGAAAAGTAAAGAGAGTCGGAGAGAGAGAGAGAGTTTGATACAAACAAGGAAAATAAGAAAGAAAACAAAGAACTTGGGATTTCTGAGTCTTGATTAAGGTAGCAATCAATTTACTGTTGTAATTTATATTGTAGATTAAAGCACTCTAAGAAGAAGAGTTGATTAATAGAGACTTTATTTTGTATATAACAGTTGAGTTGTATTCTGAACCGTAGGTTGGGTTTTGTTAGTGTGAGTAAGGGTGGCTATGGAGTTTTCCGGTGGGTAAGGAATGGGAACCGCCGCTACGCCGCTAATAGCGGCGGCGGCGACTGTGACAGAGCAGAACAGGGCACGGCCTGTTCTGCTGTTTTGTAAAAAAAAATTAGTAGCTATAAACAGCAGAACAGGCCGTGCCCTGTTCTGCTCTGTCATAGCCGCCGCTACTAGCGGCGGTTCCCATTCCTTACCCACCGGAAAACTCCATAGCCACCCTTACTCACACTAACAAAACCCAACATATGGTTCAGAATACAACTCAACCGTTATATACAAAATAAAGTCTCTATCAATCAACTCTTCTTCTTAGAGTGCTTTAATCTACAATATAAATTACAACAGTAAATTGATTCCTACCTTAATCAAGACTCAGAAATCCCAGGTTCTTTGTTTTCTTTCTTATTTTCCTTGTTTGTATCGAACTCTCTCTCTTACTCTCTTTACTTTTCTTTTTGTTCTATTTACCTTAATTGCTGCAACTAAGGATAAAAGATAATTACCCAAGTATGTTGGCTGCATAAAGGAGGTTATAACACCTCCTCCTTGGCCTCGGGAGAATAGTAGGAGGTGGCTACTCCCCAAGATTCAATTATCCTAATCTTTCTTTCTTTTATTTTTTAATTGTTCAACACCAAGTAAATTACACCCAGGTCCTAGAAAGTTTAAGTTATATCTTTTTGACCCCAAAAACTTAAACCCATCTCATCTAGATTATTTTTATAAGAATTTGGGAGTATCAAATTTTTTAAAAGGAATTAATTAATAAACTTGTACTAAATAAATAAATACACAAAATATCGGGTGTTACACCACCAATTACTTGAATGAAGAGGGGGTTAAGTGTAAAACTGTGGAAATGAAGGCGGTTAAAGTGTGATTTTTTTCCTTTTACAGACAAGACATGATAATCTAACACTGATTTTTATTTAGAAGGTCAAACACCATCCATTCTTATTTCACGTTTAACATGAGATGAGATTATGGATATAAGTTGATCTGGAGGCAAAAAAGCAATGTCTTTTTTAACTTTTGCATAGAAGTGAAAATGGAATCCAATAGTTTCGGCAAGTAATTTATATTATTTATGATTAACTTGTCGTAATTTTATCCTTTTACTCCCAATTTTAGTTCTAAATTCACTGAAATTTAAATTAGTGTCCTTAAATTGCTATGTAAACAAATAAATTGAGGGCTTGAATTGGAGAAAAAATAACACTTTATTTTCTTTCATTTATTTCCCTACCTAATAATTATAATCCTCTATTTATTTGCCTATATAAAAATTTATGGATACTAATTTAAATTTCGACGAACTTATGAGAACTAAAATTTCAACAACTTAAAACATAAGAGATGTAAATTGCTTACCAAACTACAAATGTCCCATTTTCGCGCTCCTATCAAAGTTAAAGGACTATTATGCAAAAATGTCCTAACCCTCATTTTGAATATTAAGGAGTGGGCTGTAAGCAGCCCAAAGTCCTGCCTAATTACTTGGGCCTTCTAAACTGGGTTGGGCACTTAACAAATGGGCTAAAGATTTCCCCCCAAAAAAAGCACTACTTTGTGATGGGGGTTTGCTTTGTGTTTCTACTTTCTAGTCGTAATTGTTATTTTGATCGAGTATCTGTCATTTTAGGTCCTTTTTACGGATATTTTTTTATAAAAAGTGTCTCTAAAATTTTCCTAACATGGCGTATGGTAGCTACCTCAGAGGTAGCCATGAATTTTTCCATAACATCGACCCATGTACAAAATAATGAAATTACTAAAATTTGTTTTCACATAAATGAAGTCTAGAGCATCTCGCACAAATGCTTAGGTTTTTTGAAAACGGAAAATGAATAAAATGAACAGAAAAATAAGTCGGAAAGTTGAATTCCAAATTTACAAAATTAAACTAATGTACTTACTAATAAGATATAAAAGTCTATATATTAAAACCGTTTTACAAGTGTATCTAAAATTAGCAGCGTCGATTTCAAATCATCCCATCCAAAGTTCGGACCCATAATCGATTGAAATTATTGTCAAAATAGAATATTAGTATATTAATATTCTCGTTATAATTACGAGTCACCTTTTTTCTTTTTCTTTTTCTTTTTCTTTTTTTAAATAAATAGTCATGTAGGACTTGTCTTATTTATTGTGAAATCACATTTGAATTCACTAAGATACTAATCAACCAGTAATTTCAATAAAAAGTTTATATTCAAACATGTATATAATGTAGATAAACTTGTTTTGAGAACATTTTTCGTATGGAAGTAATTTGGATTAGTCTGGTTTCAGTTAAACCAAGTTAAAACCCTTTAGGTAAAGAATTTGAATAAGTCTCAGTCCAAACTCAGTTTCAATTCAAACCAAAACTTATAAAATTCTACTTAAGATCTATAAATTATTGATTTGACATTTGTCATCTCTTTTTTCACACATACAAAGTTATTGATTTGACATCTAGCTACCACCTATATTTTTTCTTCAAACCTCATTCCAAATCACATCTTAAGTTTTCAAACCCCACTAACTATTTTTTAATAATATTTCACTATCTCAATATTGCATTGATACCATGGAAATTTAGTTTCAATGTTTTGCTGAAAACTCTCAAATATTTTTTTGAAACTAAACCGAGACGGAACTCAACCAATCTACTTCCATATTAACCATTTGTATTCATTACATTGATCGATGATAATCAAAACTTTTGGGCTAAAATTGTTCATTAAATCATTCATTGAAATGTCTATTAACTTAAATTCTTTGTATCCATTATATTGATTGAGGATAATCAAAACTTTTGAGCTAAAATTGTTCATTAAATCATTCATTGGAATGTCTATTAACTTAAATGGAGATTCAAATCATTCATCGAAATGTCTATTAAGCATCCCATAATCTTTATTTTTTGGGCTAAATTCTCTTCTTTTCGTAGACTTTGTTATCATTCCTATTTTTGTATTTTGTGATATACCCATAGATAAAATTCCCATATTTTTCATCGAAAAAAAGTTTTCCTTTTCTTAATCAATCGAAAAGAAAATAAGGAGTAATTTTGAAATTATATTTTTTATCTTAAACTATGTTATTTTTCTTAATTTAGCAAATCTTTTTTTTTACAATTTTTCCTAATATTTTCGAAACGCTTCTGAATAAATTCTCAAAATGTTTTCAATATTATTAACCGAAATTTTGATCCACAGATATACCTATCTCTTGTACAAGCCTTTTTAATTTCGTTGCAATTTAATTGTTACATGAAGAGAAAAAAAAAAAAGATGATTGACTCCTCATTTGGTATTCATAGAAAATTAAAAAACACATCCACGTTTGGATAAATTACATTTTGCACCCACCAATATCCAAATCTGACAATCTTGCACATAAAAAATCACCTAATCCCATCCTCCCCTTATCCATCTTCTACTACCACTCGAAAGAGAAAACAAACACTCAAAAACCGAACTCCTCCTCCAATGGCGGCATCTTCTATAACATCCTCTGCTCTCACAATTCCCCGACCACCCCTCACTTCCTCCGAATCTCTCCAAACTTTCTTCATACCAAACAATTCCTTTAATATGAGGAGAAAAACCCTAAATCGAACACCCGCCCTAAAAGCAGAATTCGACATATCCTTCTTCGAAAGAGATTTACAAGGAAATGATGGCAGTACCACGCCGATAATTCCCGGGTCGGGTTTTCCTGATGTGGAGGGTAAGGAGGAGCCCCAGTGCCCGCCAGGTCTTCGACAGTACGAGACAATGGTTGTGTTACGGCCCGATATGTCTGAGGATGAGCGCCTCGCCTTTACCCAGAAATATGAAGAGGTAATATTTTATTTTTCCTTTTATTGATGTCATAATTATTGTTTGTAACTACCTTTTGAGAATGTGATATTATGCATTGAATGAATTGTTGTTCTTTATCTCCTTTCTTGTTGGAATTGTGGAGAAATATGGTGTGAAGGTTCAATGTCTTGGTGTTTTGATTGTGTCCAAATTAAGATGTGAAGATTTTACATTTTTGCTGGTTTGAGGAAATGGTGAACTGGAGTGTAACTCACTTGCTGAAATCGAGAATGAGCATGGAAAGTGTTTTGTAACACATGGGGGGTAAATTGCCACATTTATCACACCACAAGGGGGTAAATTGACACATTATCGTAACACATGGGGGTAAAGTGCCACATATAAAAATTTTATGTTAGGGAGACAGTGTGAAACTATAATATGATTACAGGGGGTAAAATGCTCTTTTTCAAATCTCAGGGTGGTTAAATTACCATTAACTCTCCCAAATTATCCTGGTGAGGTTGATTGAATGATAATCAGTTTTCAAATATACTCTTACTTTTTAGTGTTTGAGAAACAAGACTGTGCTTGTAATTCCGTAAGAAAAGAGTTGTTGCGCGATTTAACATCTGTTGTATTTAACATTTTAATCTCTTGCAAGTGAAAGAAAATGGATCAAAATTGGCGTTTTTGGATCTTGTACAGGCAGAAGTGTCTAAAAGTGCTTGATTTATATCAATTTGGTAGTTCAAAATTAGTTTAGGATATTTGTAGGATTGAGTGAAAAGATAATGCCCACAAGAAATAAAGAAGTTTCTCACATGAGTCTATATGGCCTGGTTTTCTCAGCTAATACCATGTTAAATTATAGCCAATAAAACTCAAAAACACGCAAAATACTCAAGTTTGTATAGGGATGTGAAAGTTAAGCAACAAATGGCGACTTGGTCGGGGAACAAGTTGAATGACATGGGAAAATTTGCATATTTTTATTGTTCTTATGTTACTATATTACATTTTTGGCTATGCATGCTTCATTTTGATCGAGGGATTTGGATTTGAAAAAAGATTTGGAGAAAGGATTTTAAATGACTTCAATATTTGATGGATTTCATATTCATTATTTTGTTTAAAAAGAAAACAGTACAAAATGATTACATAATGAACAGCATTCAAACAAGCTAAGGTCTTGTTACTATGAATTTGAAGCCATAATGTATAACTCTTAACTTCTGAAAGTTGTTCTCTCAAATTTGTTTCAACAGTTGCTTGTTGCTGGTGGTGGTATGTACGTGGAGGTGTTCAATAGAGGTGTAATTCCACTAGCCTACGGCATAAGGAAGAAAAACAAAGCCGGAGAAAGCAACACTTACTTGGATGGTATTTACCTCTTGTTCACTTATTTCACCAAGCCCGAGTCGTTGTCGACTTTTGGGGAAACACTATTAGCAGATGACGATGTTATCCGTTCATCCAGTTTCAAGATTAGGAAAAGGAAGCTGTTCTAGATTAATTACACTTGTCAATGGTTCCTTTGATATGTATGTTTTGATTTTGAATGAGGTAATTAATTATGTAGAATTTGGGTAAAAAAATGTGTACTTAAATCTGTGTCTTCTGAAACATGTCTTAGCATTCTTCTGTATTACATTATTGATGATTTTCAATTCTGATCATTCTTGTATGTATGTAGCAAGAGTTGTGTAAATCATGTTGGTATTATCATGCATCTAATTGTTATATTTATCTTGCAATTGATTAAGAGAAGGAACCATTTTACCCTAGAGAATACATATACATGGATAATTTTGGATGGGCATTTTTACACTACAATCAAAGGGTGCCGCCTAATAAACTTTTGCAACCTTTTTTTTTTCCTTATTCAGAAAAACATTAGATTCATAAAAATGAATTTCAATATTCAAGTGATAAATATTAAATGATTTATCTCTAACAGCTTAAATTTTTAGATGAGTTGGTCATTATGTTACAAAGGGATTATTTGGTGCATCTGTTGTACATGTGATGTGGTAAAATAAACGAATATGATTTATTCACATTTGTTTTGGCATACCAACACAAGCATAAATGAATTTGTGGAGTTAATTTTCGGGACTAGATGCAATCTTATTCATGTGTTGCATCATGTCATCTTGCATCTGATGAACATATAATTAGCATGACTTAAGAATTACTAAATGGAGATGTGATCCCTTAATTTCAAGTTTCATTTTTAATATATATCTTTTCACACTCTGTAAGAGAGATGTAAATGAGTATCAATGTATGTAATGTTTTGAGATGTTAAATTTAGAAACTTGAGACGAGAGAGAGAGAGAGAGGATATTTATATGATAAATAAATGGGAATGTGATTGGATAAATGGGTTAAACAATAGGACTAATAAAATGACATTAAAACTCATTTAATCATTCACGAACTAATTGAATTTAGGGCTATCAATGGGGCTGATTTCAATTCAGACCCGGTCCGATTTATTTGGATAATTGTTAGATTAGAGATTCGTTGAACCTGATCCGATTATTAGAGATCCGTAATTCGAAACACATGGAGCGAATATGGATTTAGGTCGATCTAATCCGTTAAAAATCCATATTCGATAAAAAATAAAAAGAATGATATATATATATATATATATATATATATAGGACTGTCATTTGAGTCGGGCCTACCCGAAGCCCGATGGCTCGACCCGATTAAAATTGGCTCGAACCCGAATATTTGTGAGCCGGGCCGAGTTTGAGCCATTATATTAAACCCGATCAATTTATGAGCTGAGCTAGAGCCTAATAAGGCTCAACCCGAATAAAGCCAGAACATATAATTATTTTAAATATTACGATTAAATATTTTTATTGTAGTTATAGTTACTAATTACTGATTTTATTTTGAAACAAGTAAACTTGAAACACACATATATATTACTATATTAATTACGTACTAAGACCAAAATCCAAGGGAAAAAAGTTTAATCAAAGATTAAAAAAAAAAAGATAAAAGTTAACACAAAAAGTCAATAAATTGTAGTCTTGAGACTTTAAAATTCTACTGCTTGTTCATATCGATCAAACATATCTTAAAAAATGTGGACAAATAACTCGATCTTTCAGTTAAAATATTATTTAATGATATATGCTCGTGTATTAAGTAATAGTAGTATATTTATATGTGTTTCGGTAATCTAAATATTTTATATGTTAAGCTATTTTTGCCTATATTAACAAACCCGATATAAGCCCGATATAGACCTGAAACCCGAAAGATTACATGGGCCGAGTTTGAGCCAGAGAAATCAGAAAATTTATGAGCCGAGTTTGAGCCTATAGCTATAAAGCCCGATATTATTTGAGTTCGAGCTATTTAAAGCTTGGCTCACAAGGCCCGATTGACAGTCCTATATATATATATATATATATATATATATATAATATATATAATATTTTATACAAAGTAAGTACCATTAATAATATTTCACTAGTTTAAGAAGATATTAATTTATAACTAGTTTATAAATTTATTTAAACCAATATTTTCATCTAAAAATATGAATATTAGTAAAGAATGTTTGAGCAAGTGAGCTAAAATTAAATAAATTAGTAAAGTTAATAAATTTGTTTTAGAAAAAAATATTAATGTAATTTTTTAAATGAAATTTTTATTTAATTCGAAAAAGATCCGATATCCAACGAAGATTCATTGGATTCAACAAAATCTAGATTCGAGTACAATCCGAACAAGATCCGAATCCGATAGGCTCCGATCTGATATAAATGGAGTCGGATTTAGACGAGTAAGATTTGATCAGAATTCGACCAATTGACAGCCCTACTTGAATTAACAATAAATTTTATATTTGTTTGTTTTTCTTTTGATTCTGAAGAAATTTATTCATATTTTTTCAATGGTAGATTTTTAAGTTATGAAAAATCAAATTTAAAATTGATGTTTGGGTTTTGTTAATAGGTTTGGAACATAAAAATCCTAAAGTCTAATTCCATAAATTAATTCGGAATGATAAATTCAAATTATGCATCTTTTCTACAAAGTAAAATGTCGAAACTTTATACCATACCATAATATTTATTACACTTTTATTCACACCAAAACTTTAATTTTGAAAAAGAAAAATCGTTTAGTTGACATCATGCTTTTATATATTTACACCAAGATTGTACATAATATGCAAAATGTTCGATTTTGGAAGAAACTTTTTATGGTTTGATTTCATTAAAAAAACTCAAGATTCAAATAGTAATTACATTTGAGCAAGATTGTGAGTTCTCTACTTTTATTTTTAATTTGAGATTGACCTATATGAAAACAATAACCCGTAATAATAAAATATGTATTAGATATACACTTAGAAAAATCAATAAAGTCATAAAGTTTAATTTTATAAATATAAATAATTATATAATCCGTTTAAAAATCATTAGGTCATATAATATGTTTTCATTACGGTGTGTAATGATTTTCACAAAAATTGATATACTAAAATATCTAGCTTTAGCTTGTCCATACCGAACTTTTACAGCTTGTTTGGAAAGGTTATGGCCCGATCTCTTAGGTCTCGTGAAACTGAATCAGAATTCTTCCAAATTAAATTTGACAAAACTAATACAACTCATCACAAACCTACAACCAAACTCTTCAGACTTATAAAACTTTAATTTGACACCTACCACCTACTTTTTTCCCTTAAACCCAACATCTAAATACAATTCAAATGGGGTTTTAACATTTTCAAAACCACAAAAATCAACATCCAAAACCAAACAAAAAAGTTTCAATAGTTTCACCAAAACCATTCAAACCAATTTTTCAAAACCAAAACTCGTGAAACCAAGCCAAAATCCTTCCAAATAGGGCCTTATTCACTCTTAATATACATCTAATGCCAATTTTGTGATGCAAACTAAATTTGCACAGGAATTATTATCTGCAAGACCCTATAGAAATAGAAATAGTTAACAAACCAATACTAATATTACTTCAATTTGCATCAAACAAAGATCCAAGGCTAATGATATTATTATTACTTTTAGTTCAGCTCGACAAAAGTACTCAAATGAAAAGACCACTCAGTTACAGAATTACAAATTCTAACATGACTAGAAACAAAAGATAGGATGGATGTGCCTTATATAAGAAATTTCCAAGTCTTACATTAATTTATATAGCTCCGTCCGTATTAGCAAGGAAAAATGATCGATTTCCAGAACTCAGATAGATTCTATGACCAGCCGAAGACGTAATCGAGAACATACACAAGTGCAAGAGACAACGGATACAGCGCAAAAGCCAAGAAAGAAGTCCACAGTGGAAAAGTGGTGCGCAAGCTAGCAAAGATCCCCATCACGACACACACGATCAAGATAACCAGCACTTCCGCTGAGAAATTCCAGTTCAATCCTCTCACGTAAACGAGGGCCAAGAAGACGGATAAACAAAGCACATTGTTCATAGTAACAGCTCCATACAACTGAAACAACAAATAAAAAAATAATAGTGAGTAATTGTTTTCTGCTATAATGCACCATATACATGCATAAATTTTACACAAGGGTCAATTCAGAAATGCTAATATAATTAAAAAAAATAATGTTTCTTTCTAAAAGACTATTTTCAACCGTTATAGATTTAACTTAGCATATAGTGCAATGTTATTTATGACATTTTTTCAGGTTAGAAAATATTGTTCAGCTTCATGTCGTCGATAAAAAAAAATAACACTTTTATTAAGAAAGAACGTAAGTTCTTTGCTTTACATTTTTTAGCATTCCTCTCCTACTTAAATTCTCAAAGTTAAGTCGCGATCCAACTTCAGAAACATCCATTTGGCTTCTTTAGTTATGATGATTGATTTTTTCTTGAGTGAAAGGCAAAAATACCTTATGTTGTTTTTATTAGCAAAACCCCCTATGTAAACCCCTCCCACAATTATACCCCCACCATAAAATGCGAAAACACCCTATTCACCTAAAATTTGACAATAATCCCCCATGTGAACTTTGAAAACTGACAAGAACCCCATTGTTCACTTAAAAAATTAACAATAACCTCCTTATTGACTTGTGAAGGAATTTCAAATGGAAGTTTTTTGCTAATAAAAAAAAAGGAGGGGGGGTGTTTGTTAATAAAAATAACACAGGAGGTTTCTGCCAATTAGGCAAAGAACACAGGATATTTTTGCATTTAGTAGTATTTTTTTATGAAATTTACTTTTCGTTTTCGACCATCAGGACAAGAAAATACGACGTGTACGCTAATTAGTAAGACTGGGGAAATTGTGTATTGAATCCTGGTGGCTAGTTTTGCGAACCAAAATTCTATGGAAGAGATAAAAAGACCAGCATACCTCTGAAAATGTCAACGAGGAAGACCTCATCTTTTTCCTGGTTGCAAATATAACTGCAGATACCGCCTCACTGGAGTTGGTAGCCAACGGTAGCGCAATAAATGAGATGAAGAAAGTTGGAATACTCGTCGCACTTGAGAAATTATCAACAGCATCAACAAGAGGGTCGGCAAATGCAGCAGCAATAACAGTTCCTAAAATCAACATAAGTACAGCTTTAATTGTAGTCTTTCGGGCATTCTCAACGCCTTCAACAATCTCATCACTTTGATCTCCCAAAAGATCATGTTCTCTTTTAGTTTGCTGCAATAAACATTCCATTCAAATCAAAATCCGAAATAGTGGTTTTAAAACATTCTAGTAAAATTTAATTAGTTGATCACATACATTGTGAAATTCATCTATATACTTCATTGAGCCAGAATGATCTCTAGGACCCTTGGCTTCGTCAAGCCATTTCGAAATTCCAGCAATGAACTCATTTAAATCAACCTTAGAGTCGAGAGTTGTATCAAAATCCCTTATCACTTTTTCCACGGCTTCATTTTGGTCCAAATTAACCTCGTTAAACTGAATTCCAACAATTAAAGCTCTTAGTTCTGAGTGTGAAAGGTGTCCATCTTGATTATCATCAATTGTATTAAACAGCCTGCCACATCGGAGAAGACACAAATATCAATTATAGGAAGAAGCAAGGCGGTAAAACAAGGGAAATTCTGGCCCAGACCTGGCTTGGCCGAAATCAAATCACGTAGATAGGAAAGTGAAATACGCTTGCTATGTTATTGAATAGCACTTCCAGATAACAACAAAGTGCACACAAGTCATATAAAATAACCAAGCTTACTTTGTCAATACTTCTATGTTAGGTTTTCCATCTTCAGTGGCCAGCTTCCCCAAGGCACGCATTTTAAAATGCTTCAAGATTCCAGATATGACATGCTTATGCTTTGCATAAGCAAGCCGCCTCCTCTGAACCCAAGGTTGGAATACCTGCACAATAAGTTTAAAAGAATGTCATCTGGTGTTTCTCAGGAGAATTTAGCAATATATTCTAAACGTCAAATAAACGAGGGTAGTACCTGGTAAAGGCAATAGGAGATGAGAAGTGAAACAGAAACAATAAGAGAAATCAAGATAACCAAGTGCCTCCCCGAATTTATATGCAAAATTTGCGGTAATTGGACAATCACAAAGGGAATCACAGATACAGCCATGATAATGCCGGCATAACTCGTCCATATATCAGTAGTAACACCAGAACCTGCGTTAATCAGTACAATGTAATTAAGATGGATATATTCCTAAAGTTACTAATACCAGAACCTGCATTGAAAAGTGTAATATGACACATACATAAAAGCAAACAAAAAGGTTTGCATACAGAAAATGGTGAATTTCTAATTGAAATATAAGAAAGATAGGGAGCAAACCAGTTAAACTGAAGCGTTTTGTGTCTCTCGAGTCAATGGCAATATGATTTTCTATGTCGCACTTTCCGACAATAATACAAGTACCCCAAATAACAGTAAGAAGCATGACAGTCGACCCAGCTAGCAATCCCATTCCGACTGAGACTTGGCTTTGAGCAGTATCTGGGGTTCCAGATAGCCCGGAGACTGAAAAACCAGAAGAATCATATTAATTCATCTGTATTTTAATTAACTTCTTGAATCTCAATTAAGCTAAATGAAGTAAAGAAGATTCATATATTAATTCATGTAAAGATAGCGTGTGATTGAATTCAATTTCCAAAATGCTTTTTGTTTTTTCCTTTTCCTCACGTTAACCCCTGATGAAAACTAAGGATAAATAATACTTCCCAATTCAATGAAGAAAATCATAAATGTCCAATTGTTTTATGGAAAATCAAAAGTTTCTTGAACTGCTCAAATCTCTTTATTTACAATTTATTAATTACATTACTAATTAAACAAGAAAACAAAATCAGAATCACATCATTCCAAGGACGAAACACCTAATTAATTTCCCTTTCTCATATCGTTCATTTTTCCCCATCTTATCCTGTGCAATTGCGCATAAGCCTTCAATCTAAGTATAGTAATTTATCAAAGGTGAAACTGCTGCAGATGGGTATAGTTATCACATGCTAAACTTTTACTTCAGGCACTAGTAATAAGCAATTTCACCGTGCCATTTCTTTCTTGCTTTTTATTAAATTTTCTAGACTGCCATTTCATCAGCCAAACTTGGGCAAAAATTTATTTAATTTTTCTTAATTTAAACAAAATATTTTGGAAAATAATCCTTTTTTGTGAACAACCTCGTGCCCTGCCCTAGAGGTGGTGTAATTTTTTCATTTAGAGTCGCACACAAAACTTTTGATTTTTTTTTTTTAAGTGCAGACTCGATTTAATCAAATTCAACTATTCAGCATAAATATCATACTCGCCTTCTAGTAAGTCACCCACAAATTTACATGATATATTATAAACGAATTACACATCTAATGTCTAACACTCATATATGATTAAAATTAAATAGTATTAGTCTCACAATTTCACTAGACAAGCTATCACCAAAGGTACAAAATGATCGTTAATATCCAAATAAATAAATAATATTTGTTTTGAGCCTATGTACATAACTACATATTCCAATATTATCTCCTTCACTTTCCCAATATCGAATCTGACGCACAGAAAAACATACTAATAAATAAAATTTCAGTAACTTTAATATAGATCGTCCACTAACATAATTAAAAACATACTTTATAAAATAAAAATAAAGTAGAAAAGGTAAATAATTAATTACCAAGGATAAGCATAGCGTCGGGAAGAGCTCCGAGTATCGGAAGAAAAAGGCCGCCGACAAGTCCGGGGCCGAGGATCTCCAACAAAAGCTCACTTCCGCCGGAGAGATACGTCGCGGCGAGAAACATCAAATAACCGTACACCAAAATCAGGAAGAAATTACCCAACGCAGTGGATGTGCACGGTAAGAAGCCGTAGGTCTGCTCACAGGCCTCCGTCTCCGCCCCGGCGCTGAGGCGGAGGTAGTTCGAGACTCTAGAGGGGGTGTGGACCCCATCGGAGATGAGATCTGATTGGTCGTTGATGAAACGGCCGTAGGTGAGGCCACAAAAGATCAGGAAAAAGATGACAGTCAGAAGTGAGCTGCAGGAACGCATTTTCACTGTGTGTTTGTGTGTGTAGGAAAAGTTGTGTGAGTTTTTGTATCTATATATTTACATACACATATTGATGATATGTATCTGTATCTATATATAGTGTGTGATGTGGAGTAGTGAAAAGAGTGTGGAAGCCGTGTATGGAGAGTGGCGAGTCAAAATGTTTTTTTTTTTCTCAATTTTTTTTTAATAATTAAGTCAAAATGGATTAGATTAAATGGAAATTTGTGTTATTTTTTGATCTGGACCCAAATATTTATGATTGTGTGTACATACCGACATCATTTCCTAAAAGGAAATCTGTCTTTTTCTTTTCCATTTCTCTTTTATAAATTGTACTTTCAATTTTGACATGCCACATTAACTTACAAATCATTGATTAAAGTTCTTATAATACATTTTCATTGAAAACGCCGGAAATTAATCGAAGTTTCCAGGGGTACTCTAAAATGACTCTTGCTCATTGAGAGTCATTGAATAGATCCATTAAAATTGTGCCACTTGGACAAAGTACAACACCAGCAATTTGTGTGTACAAGGAAAATAGAA
Source organism: Penstemon davidsonii (assembly GCA_034814905.1). Lineage (NCBI taxonomy): Eukaryota > Viridiplantae > Streptophyta > Magnoliopsida > Lamiales > Plantaginaceae > Penstemon > Penstemon davidsonii. The sequence continues at coordinate 12,368 of JAYDYQ010002437.1, read as the reverse complement.
TGTGGCAGCAGAGAGCTAAGGCGAATTGGATGAAAGAAGGGGATAGAAATACAAGCTTCTTTCATAAACGAGCTTCTGGCAGACGTTCAAATAATAAGATTCGGGGCCTCAAGAATTCTCATGGCGAGTGGTGCAGAAATGAATTGGAAAAGGAGAAAACTATTGAGGAGTATTTTCGGGGTGTCTTCACTTCTTCGACGCCTTCTAGGGCCGAGATAGACCTAGCCTTGCACGCAATGGTACCAAGAGTGAGCCACGAGGACAACTTGCACCTCCTCCAGCCTTACACTGCGGAAGAGGTAACCCTAGCCCTCAACTCAATGCACCCCCTTAAATCTCCTGGCCCCGATGGTTTCCCTGTTATGTTTTATCAGAAATTTTGGAATATTGTTAAATGTGATGTCATACGTTATGTTCTTGATTTTCTTAACCATGGGATCTTTAATACTGATAGCAATTTCACCCATATTGTCCTCATACCTAAATGCAACGAACCAGAAAATATGACTCAATTTCGTCCTATAAGCCTGTGCAACGTTATATACAAAATTGCAGCCAAAACCTTAGCCAACCGCCTAAAACCTATCATGCCCTCTGTTATATCTGATTACCAATCTGCTTTTGTGCCGAATAGACAGATAACCGATAATGTGCTTGTTGCCTATGAGATAACCCATCATATGAAAAAACAGACTAAAGGAAAAGTTGGCAATATGGCCATTAAACTAGACATGAGCAAAGCTTACGATAAACTAGAATGGAGTTTCCTTAGGGATGCAATGCTTAGATTAGGTTTTGCTGCTCATTTTGTGAAAAAAATCATGACCTGTGTTGTTTCTGTCTCTTATTCTTTCATTTACAATGGTAATCAATTTGGTTTTGTGAAGCCGGAAAGGGGAATCCGTCAAGGAGACCCCCTTTCCCCATATCTCTTCCTTCTTTGTGCAGAATCTTTGAGCTCTCTAATCAGCCATGAGGATAACATTGGAACCATTCGCGGCATTCGGGTTTGTCAAAGTGCTCCGAGAGTGTCCCACCTTCTCTTTGCAGATGACACACTTATCCTATCTAAGGCCACATCAAGTTCAGCGGAATGCATAAAAACTATACTTGACGTATATGGCAGGGCCTCGGGACAAGAAATCAATTATGATAAGTCAAGCGTCGTTTTCAGCAAGAACACCTCAACAGAGCATATGGAGGCAGTGTTATCAATACTTCCAATTAGACGCGAGGAGAAACATGAGAAGTACTTGGGGATGCCTTTGTCTATAGGTAGATCAAAAAAAGAGGTATTTGCTTTCATCAGAGATAAAGTCTGGAAAGTTCTACAAGGGTGGACAGAAAAAGTTCTATCACAAGCCGGGAAGGAGATTCTCATTAAAGCAATTGCCCAAGCAATTCCCTCCTATATTATGAGCTGTTTCAAGTTACCACTTTATTTCATTAAAGAAATTGAATCCATGGTATCAAACTTCTGGTGGGGCTCTAAAGAGGCAAACAAAATTCATTGGGTCAATTGGAAATCTCTCTGTCTTAGCAAAAGGGTTGGGGGCATAGGCTTTCGGAATTTAGAATCCTTTAACTTGGCGCTACTTGCTAAACAATCTTGGCGGATCATGACAAATCCACATAGTCTCTTAAGCAGAATTTTCAAAGCTAAATATTTTCGTAACTCTGATATCTTAGAGGCTTCGTGTGGAAATACGGCATCCCTCACTTGGAGAAGCATTTGGGGAGCCACAAAATATCTCAAAGCTGGTCTACGATGGAGAGTGGGTAACGGGGAGTCAATTAAGATCTGGGGCGATCCTTGGCTGCCTAGACCGAGATCTTTTCGGATTCAAACGCCTCCACCTGTTTCAAATGTTGGTAACGAAAAAGTCAGCTCACTTTTAGAGCCACAAATGGGCTGCTGGAATCAGATCTTAATTACAAATTTGTTCTGGGGGGAAGAAGCACAAGCCATCCTCTCCATCCCCATTAGCGGAAGAGGCGGATCGGATATCCTCATTTGGCACTACGAGAAGAGCGGAAAATTCACTGTTAGGTCAGCATATCATCTGATCCAAGCTATAAAGGAAGATGACAACATGCATCAAATAGGTAACTCCAGTTTTGGGTCTTCAAATTGCTGGAATCGTATCTGGAAGTTAAAAGTTCCACCAAAGATCAAGTTGTTTATTTGGAGATGTAGCAAAGATGCGCTGCCCGTTAGGCAACTGCTGTATAGAAGGAAATCTGTGGATGTTGAGAGCTGCCTAACTTGCCTTAGCAGCGAAAGTGAGTCAATTATGCATGTTCTGGTCACATGCGATTTTGCACGACAAGCTTGGGCGGTTTCAAATGTACCCTACACCACTTACCACTCGAGTGGTGAGTCTTTTTCCACTTGGTTCCTTCGCATTACTCGCTTTCTTGATGAAGACGAATTGGGTTTTGTCGCTACTTTTTGTTGGTTTTTGTGGTATTTCCGAAATCAGCGCACTTGGGAAAGTAAAGACAACAAACCACACGAAATCCAGATTTTGTCAAACGCATTTTTCCAGAGATATAAGACTGTTTTCTCTCCTCCTGTACCTTTACCCCATCCTAGATCCCACGTGAAATGGAGTCCTCCACCGGGTACGTTTATCAAAGTTAATTTTGATGCATCCATTGACAAAAGACACAACTCTTGTGGTGTGGGTTTTTTGGCTCGTGACTTCACAGGAAACTGCTTAGGTTGGGCTGCTCTATACATTCCTCTACCTTTTGATCCAGAAACAGCAGAAGCTTTTGCTGCCAAATCCGCTATAGAATTTTGCTTTCAAAAAGGGTGGAACGAGGTGATACTTGAAGGAGATTGCAAATCGGTCATCGACGGAATTACCTCATCCTCAAAAACATTTAGCAAAATTGGACCTTTACTTGAAGACATTCAACATCTGACCTCTTCTTTAGGATCTTTCCAAGCTAGACACATTTTGCGTGAAGGAAATAAAGCAGCTCACCATATTGCTAAGTTAGGCATTGAGTCTAATTCCCTCGGAGATGTTCTCCCTAGTTTCATCCTTGATATTGTAAACTCCGATTTTTCTGATTAATGGTTTCTCCCTCGGGTTTCTCTCAAAAAAAAAAAAAAAAACCCTTTCTAACAAACAAAAACCAAAAATACCCTTTGAAATAAAAAAAAAAAAAAACTGAACTCTTATCTTCCCCACCCACCCCCACCGCCACCAACAGCGCCTAAACCCCATTCCCGTGATACCCCCATTCCCAGGCCGTCGGGAAGGCCTGGGATTGCCGTTTCCAGGCCGGCAATGGCCAGGGAACTTCCCCCTGGCCGTTGCCGGCCTAGAATCGTAGTTTATTTGAGGCCATCGCCGGCCTCAAAACTTTTATTTCAGGCCGACGACGGCCTGGGATCGACCGTTTCGACGGCGTGGGATCGGCCGTCCGACGGCCTGGGAAAGGGGGGAGGGTTGCGGCGGGTGGGTAGGGTTTTTTTTTTTTAATTTTATTAAAAACAAAATTATTATATTTTTGTTTAATTATGTATTAATAACATTTTTATATTTATATTTAAATTATAAAAAATAAATTGTTAAAACATATGTATATTTTTGTAAATTGTTATGTTAAATTATGTATATAAATTCTTTAATTATTTTTTACATCTCATCAATAAAACTTGAGTTGATATATTTGCAATATTTTTTTTAAACAAAATTGATCTTTATGTAATTATTTAAATAATATTAATTCAATATTTTTAATTGCTATTGAAACATTATTGGCTATTATAAAATTTAATAAGAGATACATGAAAAATATATTGTAATATTCAATTTTACTTTTCTCCAATAAAATATGACTATTGAAAATGTATAATGGTTAAATCGAACAAAACCATTGTCAAATGGTTAAATCGGCGAAAAGGTGGTTAAACCGGTTAAAAATAGTCAAAAATGGCAAAAATCACTCAAAATCAGTGTCAAATGATTAAACCAGTGAAAAATGGTTAAATATGGAAAAAATAGGAAATTTTTCCTAAATTATGCTTTACGGAGGAGTTAGTGTTCCTATAAGTGTTAGTTCTCCTTTTGGATCGTTAATTGACCAAATTTGTGAAAATTTCCCGAAATTATGATTTACGGAGGAGTTAGTGTTCCTTATAAGTGTTAATCCTCATTTTGGATCGTTAGTTGACCAAATTTGTGAAAATTTCCCGAAATTAAGCTTTACGGAGGATTTAGTGTTCCTATAAGTGTTAGTCGTTAATCCTCATTTTGGATCATTAATTGATCAAATTTGTGAAAATTTCCCGAAATTATGATTTACGGAGGAGTTAGTGTTCCTATAAGTGTTAGTCCTCCTTTTGGATCGTCAATTGACCAAATTTGTGAAAATTTCCCGAAATTATGATTTACGGAGGAGTTAGTGTTCCTATAAGTGTTAGTCCTCCTTTTGGATCGTCAATTGACCAAATTTGTGAAAATTTCCCGAAATTATGATTTACGGAGGAGTTAGTGTTCCTATAAGTGTTAGTCCTCCTTTTGGATCGCTAATTGACCAAATTTGTGAAAATTTCCCAAAATTATGATTTACGGAGGAGTTAGTATTCCCATAAGTGTTAGTCCTCCTTTTGGATCGTTAATTGACCAAATTTGTGAAAATTTCCCGAAATTATGATTTACAAAGGAGTTAGTGTTCCTATAAGTGTTAGTCTTCATTTTGGATCTTTAGAAATTATGATTTACGGAGATATTTAAAATTATATTTGATTTCCTGTCAAATCAATTACAAGAACATTAAAAATAATAAAATCAATTTTTTTTTACATATATAAAATTAAATTGAATATGGTTAAGTTAAAAAGATGCATTTTCTTTATAAAAATGAGTTCAATTTATATAAATTAATTAAAGAAAAAACAGATTTTTTCAATTTTTTTTATCATCTTCGTCAACCTTTATAATTTAAATTCATTTTATATATAATTTAAATTTTTCTACAAGAACTGCACATTATTAAGTCTTAATAACATTCATTATATTCTAAAAATGAGTTAAGTTTATATAATTAAATTTATATAAAATAAAATTAAAAAAATTAAAAAATTGACCATCTTCTCCGCGTCACCGGTGAAGTTCTGTTGCTTGAAGGATGAAAAGAAAACTCCACTGATTTTAGTAGGCAATTTCCTTTAATATTGTTATATAATTAAATTTAAAAATAAAAAAAAATAAAAAGAAAATTCGTCTTCAACCTGGGCCGTGCTGGTCACACCAGAACGGCGGCGAAGCTGCCTCTATTGGTCGCGACCAAAACGACGGCGAAGTCTTGCCGTTCCGATGGCCAGGTTGTGAGGCCGGTGGTTTTGTGTTTGTGGCGGTGGTGTGGTTAGATTTTAGGGAGAAGAGAGAGAGAAATATAAAATTAAATGGGAGGGGTAGAATGAAAATAAAAAGACTTATAATGGGTATTTTTGTCAATTTATTGTGTACATGATAATTTGATAGGTTCATACACACATACACACATACACCAAAAAATAGGCTTAAATTCCGTGACTCTTGAATTGGCAAGAGTCATAATAGATAGTCCCAAGTTTCCATGTATGCCACTGACGTGCAATTTATTTGAATGTGTACTTTCCCGAAAAGTTTTAAAAAAATAATTATTATTGACTGATAGAAATATACACTATTAAAAGAAATGTTACTAAATACAAGAAAACTAGTTTAAACAAAATTTCATCATTTAAATTTGAGTATTCTGATTTAAATACACTCTTATAATTTCATTGAAAACACTGGAAAATTAATCAAAGTTTCGATATGTACCACTGACTTGCAATTATTTTAAATGTGTAATTTTTCGAAAAAGTATTAAAAAGATATTTAAAATTTGATTGGTAGAAATATACACTGTTAAAAAAAATGTTACTAAGTACAAGAAAACTAGTTTAAACGAAATTTCATCATTTAAATTTGAGTAATTTGATTTAAATACACTCTTATAAACTAGAATTTTCTAGTTTAGTTTATTTTTTATTTTCATGTTTTTGTGTAAAATGTGTGAGAAATAATTTATTTACTGATAAGTCAAGATGAAAAGTTTTGGGATTAATATGATTGAATTATTTTACGACAAAAAGAAAATAGAATAATACATATTTTGTGTATTTAATTGTTTTCAAACACGGATTGAGGTATAGTCATATAGAAGATCCAAAAATCACTATTCTTGGGTAATACATGAATAGTTTTTATGTTGATATATATTTTAATTTTATTAAAGTTAATACATGTCAGATTATCTATATTTGTTCTATGATGAGATGTCAGTTAGAAATACTTTTTATGAAATATTCAAGTACACAGATTGTTAGACACCAACAATCTTCAAACAATATTTAATTTAGTTTAACATTTGTGTCAATATTATAATGATTAATTACGATCATTTATTCTGTATAAATCATAAAAAAACATGTAAAGTTGATAAACTTCTGATTAAATTAAAATTGGGTTTGTATGAACTGAGATAACATGTTGCGTGGATATTGTTTACTAGTCATACATTATGAAACTTAAATTGTGAAGACAAAATGTTCGAACCATTGAAAATTAATTCAGATTGTGTAGGCTTATATTTATATGCCATTAAGTTATGTTAGTGGAATTGAGATCTGATGAGTGGTTTTTTTGTCAGAGTGTCTGCTCCACGTAAGTATCTCACTTAAGGTTGTTTTTCACTGTCACAATATGAGATCCTAATCAGTCAGATTGATGTGGACTTCACTTTAAAGGAACCTAACCCTGTGCTCAAAGGAATTTGATAAGTTTAGCCGGCGGTTGAACTGATGTGGACTTTCTGATGGCGAAGTCAGTAGTATGGTAGATTATGATGGATAGCAAGAGGTAGAAAGTTATTGTAGCTGTAATGTGAAATCCCCTTTTTAGAGCAATAATGGAGGGGCATTTATAGTTTTTGGAGTCGGATCTTTCGGGTAGGGTCGGGTCGATTGATTCGGTTGATTTGATATTCTGCTAATGTCGATTGGCATGATCATATGTCAATTTAGAGGTTTTATCTAAGATGCTCTATATCGATGCACAATACATTAATATGTACATCGATATATATGAACAAGATCTTGTATGATAGCTTTATTTTGATACATGTCGATATATGTATATACAATATAGATTTGGTTATAACTTATATATACATATAGTCTAAATCGATATATTGGGCTTATATGTCGATAGTTAAGTCTTTATATGGACCTATATTTATTAACATATTAATTCGTAGGTATACGTTTTAACGAGTTTGATCTACTACATACGTATATATACAATATCGATCGGATCTGATCACGGTAGTCCAGTCTGGTGTACGTCGATTTCAGGCACGATCCAGTTCTCAGATTGTTTGTAATCTTACGTGTCTTGTGCCATGTCACTGAGAATATTTGGTATATCAATAGTCCCCAAGTTCAAGTCTTTCTATTATTAAAAATCGAAGCATTGAATTTGTAATTTTATAACAAGATGTAAACAAATAATATTTTGGTATCTAACAAATACTTATCATCACATGTATATTCACATGTATATCGATATGCAACAAAACCATTTTTTACATTGTAACATTTATTTCTATGTAACAATGTCAATGAGAATATTTGGTATATCAATAGTCCCCCAAGTTCAAGTACTGTTTCGATTATTAAAAATCGAAGCATTGAATTTGTAATTTTATAACAAGACGATGTAAACAAATATATTTTGCTTTTTCAAGTCTTTTCTTTAATAGTAATACGATATCTTTATTCGAGACTTCGATTTGTCCATTTGTTTGTGGGCATCCTACTGAAGTAAACCTTTGTTGTATTCAGTGCTTGCTACACCATACGTTAACCCTAGATCCAACGAATTGACCTCCATTATGAGATATAATAGTTCTTGGCAGTCCAAATCGACATACTATATTCTTCCAGTAAAAATTGATGATCTGGGTCTGAGAAATGGTAGCAAGAGATTTGACTTCAATCCATTTACTGAAGTATTCGACGTCTACCAGCAGATATTGAATTTGTCCCTTTTCCATTGGATGTGGTCCAACCAAATCGACTCCCATTGATTAAATGGCCAAGCAATCGATATTGGCTCCATTTTCTGAGCAGGTTGATGTGGGATGTTCTCATGATATTGACATTTCGCACATTTCTGAGCATACTCATTTGCTTCAAGACAAGATACTCTTAGAGCAAGAGATCGACCTCCAGAGTGACTTCCACACGATCCTTCGTGTATTTCTTTTAATACAATTTTGGCTTGAGCAGGAGCCAAACATTTCACCAATGGTCCAGAAATGGATCTTTTGTACAAATCTCCATTTAGGAGTACATATCGGGGAGCTCGATATTTCAGTCGTCTTGCTTCATTCAAATTCTCAGGTAGAGTTCCATCAATCAGATACTTGATAAATTCAGTTTTCCAGCTTTCCCCTGTTTCTTCGATGCTCATTATGTCGAGTGTAATATCCTCAGCTTTATCGTTGATTGAAGATTTTGTTGATAACATCAAGGTAATCTTTCTTTGTTTAATATGTTCGATCAAATTTCCAAACTTTGAAAGGGCTTCTGCTCTAGTATTCTCTTCCCTCGGAATGTATTCGATTTGAAAGCTTTTGAACTTTGATGCTAAATGATGTGCTAGGGCTAAGTAACGAATCATTGATTTTTCCTTGGCCTCAAACAAACTCTTAATTGTTTCTCAACCAGCTGCGAATCAGCGTATACTATCAGTTTCCGAATTCCAGTCTCAAATGCCATTTTTAATCCTGACACCAATGCCTCGTATTCTGCTTCGTTATTGGTTACCAGAAAATCTAGTTTCAAAGCAAACTCTAACTCGATATCATCAGGTCCTTGGAAATAAATTCCAGCTCCTCCACCTGTTGAGGTCGATGAACCATCGATATGGAGCATTCATGTTACTGCCTGCGATATCGGATCAGATGGCGTAATTTCTAGTATGAAGTCTGCCAACACTTGAGCTTTTACCGCAGTTTTCGATTGAAACTCTACGTCGTACTCTCCTAATTTGACAGCCCACTTGATCAATCTTCCAGAAGCATTAGGTTTTGAAAGAACTTGTCTAAGTGGTTGACTCGTTAAGACGATCACTTTGTGTGATTGGAAGTATGGCCTAAGTTTTCGCGCTGTAGTCATTAGAGCGAGTGCAATTTTTTTTATCTCCAAGTATTTCTTTTCTGGCCCTTGTAGTACTCTGCTTATGTAGTAGATAGGCTTATGCTCCTTCTCTTCCGACCTTACCAACACCGAGCTTATTGCTTGATCCGATACCTCTATATAGAGGTATAGAACTTTGTTCGCGATAGGTTTTGCTAAGAGAGGTGAGGATGTTAAATACACTTTCAATTGGTCAAATGCAAGGTTACATTCAGTGGTCCAATCGATTTTTTTTCACGTTCTTGAGTATTTTGAAGAACGGTAGGCTTTTGTCCGCTGATCATGATATGAATCGATTTAAAGCAGTGATTCTACCAACAAGTATCTGCACTTCTTTGACTGTTCTTGGTGGTTTCATTTCCAAAACTGCTTGAATTTTCTCAGGATTAGCTTCAATTCCTCGTTCATTCACTAAATATCCCAAGAATTTTCCAGCTCCAACGCCAAAGGTACACTTCGAGGGGTTTAATTTCATTCCATATCTCCTCATTATATCGAATGCTTGCTCGATATGGGCCAAATGATCAGATTCTTCCAAGCGTTTTATTAACATATCGTCGACATATACCTCCATCGACTTTCCAATTAGTGGTTCGAACATTTTGTTAAACAATCTCTGGTATGTGGTGCCTGCATTTTTCAAACCAAATGGCATCACTTTAAACCAATATACGCCTTTCTCCGTGACGAAAGCTGTCTTTTCTTGGTCTTCCAGTGCCATAAAAATTTGATAGAAACCTTGGAAAGCATCCATCATACTCAATATTGCACATCCGACAGTTGAATCGACCAACATATCGATTCTGGGCAGTGGATAGGGATCTCTCGGGCAAATTAAAGCTTGTTTAGATCTGTAAAATCGTTACACATCCTACATTTTCCTTCCATTTTTGGTACCAAAACCACGTTGCATAACCAATCTGTAAACTGTATTCGACTACGTATCCTGCTTTTAGTAGTTTGTCTACTTCTTCTTCAATGATTTTGTTTCGTTCAGGACCAAAATTTCGTTTCTTCTGTCTAGCTGGTCGAGCAGAAGGATCAATGTTCAGTCTGTGGACTATCATACTAGGATCGATGCCTTGAAAGTCACTGGTTGACCAAGCAAATACATCTATATTCTTTCAAAGGAACTGTATCAATAATACTTCCAATCCTTCGCTTAATTGTGATCTTATTCTGGTTGTTTTATTTGATTCTCCGGGGATTAGTTCGATTTCCTTAAAACCCTCGCCAGGTTCTACCCTAGGAGTCTCAAATTTCCTTTTTCTTGATGTTGCTTCTTCTGGATGTGATTCCACATTTTCCCCTTTTTTCAACTTTTTGATCAAATGTAGGACTTCAGCCTTTTCCATCGATATCACTTGATGATGTGCAGATTTCTTTCCATCTACATAAACGGTATAACAGTCCCAAGCTTCTTTGGAGTCACCTGCTACTTCTCCGATACCTTCTCTAAGTGGGGAACTTCATCTTTTGATGATAAGTTGAAAGGACAGCTTGAAAAGTGTTCAAAGCTGGTCTCCCCAAAATCACATTGTAGGCACATGGCGAATCTACTACCAAATACTTAATCATTTGTGTTCTGCAATTAACTTCATTCCCTAGAGTGGTTGATAAAAATAATGTACCCAGTGTTATAACTTCAACTCCACCGAAACCCGACAGAGGTGTATTGATTGGTTGTAAAGAACTTACTCCCAGTTCCATTTGCGTGAGTGCATCGAGAAATAGTATATTAGCGGAACTGCCTGAGTCAACAAGGATCCTCTTCACGGTGCAATTTCCAATTTCTGATGTTATGACCATCGGCCAATCTGGTACGTCGTGATCGTTATGTAAAAGATAATCCCTGTGCAGATCGGAGTCGTCAAACATAATTTTACTGCTCCTTGACACGATTGAATATACTTTGTTCCTTGTGTCGAATTGTCCTGTTTTCAATGACCTTGAAACTTTTCTCCTTGAATTCTTACTATCTCCTCCTGCCGGTCCTCCAGATATCATATTTATCACTACCCGAGCGGGATGACTTCTGTTATTTTGTTCCTGTGTTCTTTTATCTGGGGATTTCGATCTTTGTCGATCATTTCTATTTTTAGGATCTTTCGTGGAGTGTAATTCAACAGCACCCTTCTTTATATAGTCAGTTAAATAACCTTCTGATATCAGTCTTTCGATTTCATCCCTTAGTTGGAAGAAATCATTAGTGTCATGGCCTCTTTGTTTGTGGAATCGACAGTACTTATTCGACTGAGGTTGATCTTTCAGAGGATATGGTTTTCTCAGTATATTCGATCTTGTATTGCATCAAGATTTGAGATTGGTTATTTCTTAACGGGGTGAAGATATTTGACCTTTTGTTTGGTGATCTACCCCTTCGTTGATTTCTTTGATCAAACTTTCTGTCATTTGTACTAAAATTTCGATCAATTTGTCTGTCAAAATTGTCCTGTTGGGGAAGGTGTTCATTTGCTTTGTTGATACCAAAGAAGTTTCCACTTTTGATATTCATTTCTTCTTGTGTCATGTACTGACTGGCTATATCCATTAGCCTTTCGTAAGTATCAGGGTTTTCTCTTACAATGGTATTGGCGAAATCCCTATTTCTTGCATTTTGAAACAGGACAGTAACGAGGAAATCAACTCTTAGCATTTCAACCTTCAGGAGTTCTGTGTTAAATCTTTGCATAAATATTCTGAAACTCTCTCCAATCTGTTGGATAATCGAATAAAGATGATTAGCCGGTGGTTTGATTGTTTTTCCACTTGCAAATTGATGAACAAATTTGTCATATAACTGGTCGATTGATGTGATGGAGCCTCCTTCAAGTCTACCGAACCATCTTTGAGCTACCTCAGACAAAGTTGTGGTAAACAGTTTTGCAGCTAAGTTATCGGACAAGTCGTGTAGTTGTACGATATGTGTAAACTGTACGATGTGCTCCTCCGAGTCTCCTTTCCCATCGTATCTAGGGAGTCCTGTAGGCATTCTTTGCGTAGATTGCAATCTTTCAAAGTATATTTCATCGAAAAATAGGGATCTTTTGTTTGTTCGAGGGTCAGGGCCTCCTTCACCGATTCTTCTCTATTTGTACTCCAACTTTTTCGTCAAACA